>BRZM01000888.1:0-47325 GCA_033238685.1 Lates japonicus
AACAGATGCTTGGCTTTTGAAACATTTCCAGTAGACATTAAAACTGTGGTGGAGCCGTGACTGAGCCGGAGCGCAACTGGAACATGACGCAGCCGGATCCAGTGGACACATGGCATTAATCTATACTTAAGCAAGGTGATATTGGTACTGATACTTACTACTGATATATATAATTTATCAAACTCTTAAATGCAGCATTATGAACACCAGTTGAGCAAAACCTTTTATGGTAATGAAAAAAAACAATACCATTTTCTTTTGGCAAAATATACAGCTTTCCTGTCCAACTTCAATTATTTTAGGTGAAATCCACTGTTTGACACAGTTAAGTAAGACCCGCCAAGACCTGTCCTACCATTTGTCATCATTAATGCACAACTTTAGCAGGAAGGTGCTCCATAATCTAATCAAATCATCTACATTATAGATCAAACCTTTGTCTTTAGTACGAACAGTGTTGTTCTTGAGTAACTGAACCTCATTACGCTGCAATATAAATTAGGAGCATGGCACTGCAGATGTGCAGGTGGATTTTCTTGTGGCTCATCATAACATCATATGTGGGCCTGGTAATGGTGCACCAATATAGACTTTCATGTCAGTTTTGCTTGTCTGTCTCATTTTGATATTAATTCTAAAACTATCAGGTATCTTTCCATCCACACCTAACCACATATTTTAATGTGATTAAGGTAATAATGACAGTAAGCACTGAGCACTGTATTAACTAAAAAAAATTATATTTTCTGAGCCCATGATGTTGTTTTGTTTGTATATTTTTTGTCCCTGTCAATAACTGGCCAAAAAACATCATAGTGCAGTTTGGTGATAATATTGCCAGTGCTACTGTTTTTTTTTTTTTCCCAGATATAGAAAACAGAAACAGTAAATGTAAGGTTTGGATGTCATCCTCTCATAGTCAAAGAGCAGGAGTGTCTCTCCATGTCATTTTACACCCATCACAGTAGGAGAAAAGGAGCACAAACACATTTTCCTCCAACCACAGTAGCTTCAATAGACCCTGACATAATGTAGCCACATGCTGTAGGAGCTCTGCCATTGTCAAGGCGGCACGGTTGCAACACTAACAGATGGTAGAAAGCTACATCTGAAAGCTTTTTGTATGTCCTTACACCCACAATTCACTAAAGGCAAAAGTCCAGGCCCATTCACAGAGTCAAAAGCATCATATTAAAGATTCTATGAGTTTGCTCATCCTATTTCTGCTTTCTGGAAGCATATGAGTGGTAAATATCTGCAGGGGCTGCTGATTAGTAGAGGCAAGTAAACAAGCACACTGTCCAGACTGCATTCAAAATCACAGAGACAGGCCAAAGCTGTATTTTTATGTGACTGACTATCACTTAGTTCTTTTACATTTTCTGTCAAACTGAAAAAATGACTGCATTTGATACCTGTTAATTCTCCATATAAACAATATCAGTTCAATACCTGAAGCTAAAAGGGGTCTTACTGGCATGCTAGTTGCCTCATATACTGTACACTACCTGGGAAACTGCTCATTACTTCTTCTCTAAAAAACACAATGAACTCCAACAACAAAGCAATAACCATATAGATGTACTTTGCTTGACTCCCCTCTGCCATCGATAGCTTGTTTACAGTGCTGCTTTTGCTGCCTTTCTATTGCAATTTGCTTGTTTGGCTTGCCTGGAGGGAAATGAAGGGGAGAGACTGTGAAACACATTGACTTTGATTTGCTCTTGTTACTCACATCACTGAACTACAGAGGTTAGCATTAAGGCAGAAATTACACACAGATTCAACCTGTAACTCCTCACTTAATCTTTGTGTGGCAGAGGCAATGCTGGACCAACCTCTAACAGTGAAAAGTTTTATAAGACCTGTACACAATTTAACTGTAAGTCAGTTTTTCTATGGAAATCAATGGAAACTGGAACATAATAATAACACACGCTGTATTCAAAATCAGTGGTATCCGTGGTATACACAGTACTTTTCTGCTGGCAATCCCACAATGCATGATTTTAGAGAATCAAAAGTTACCATATGGTGACATTACATCTTCCAGCGGTGACTCAAAGTGATGATGATCAATTGATGTCCAAAATTTCAATTTACTGCTCACTACACAGGAAATTAAATGTCTATTATATAGGGAGTAAAGGGGGTGAGTGACAGAGAGATTTTGGACAGCCACAGTCTTCAGTTTAACAGGACAAGTCAAGCAGCTCTGTGCGGCTGCGACCTGAAGTATGCGCTATACAGAAAGTTGGGGGACTATCAGAGTCAGGAAACACGTCATTTGAGAAATGTGGATGTCTGTACAAAATTCTGTGTTAAGATATTTCATTGGAGAAAGACATTTTACTAAAACCAAAGATGTCAACCTGCGGGTAGAGTAGAAGTCAGAGGATCATCAAAGACCCTAGGATTCATCCTCTGGGAGCCATGAATATCTAAAAAAATTTCATAGCAAACCACTTAACAGTATATCAGTCAGGGTCAAAGTGGTGGACCAACCGACTGTCCACCAGACAGACCGACCCTGCAAGGATAAACATGCTGCAAAAAACGCATGTGGTCTGCCATGGAAAAGAGTCAGCAGTGATGTTGTTTTGAGCCTGAAAACCATCCAAACAAACATATTTTTTAAGACAGGGAAAGAATTGAAATACCATCTATTCTAAAACATGAGCAGTATTTACTGCCTGCTTGGATGGCACTGCTCTCTCTGTTTGAAAACAACAGCTGAATTGGCACACAGCACAAATCATGAATCACCCAATGTAAACAGGGATCCCTGATATGAAGTTCCAACTCTTCTGACCACACCCAAAACTGATGCACGCTTGTACTTGGCCAGAATTTTTGAATTTTTCAGATTTCACTTATAAACTCCAAAGTCCCAACTGATGAATAGCAGCTTATGATGATTCATAAATGTTCAAAATTTGCTGCTCTCTATTTAATAACCCACTGAGTGTTTATTATGTAGGGAATAAAGAATGTGAGAACCGGCAAGTGATTTCAGACGGAGCACAGATTGAACTGCGAGCTGTAGACTCCATCACGTCACAGTTGAGAAAACAGGGCGCAGTACACTGATCACAGAACTGGGGCTTTACCCCAGGGTTTATGTTGATCCTGAACAAACAAATATTTTAGGGGACACAGCATAACAGCATAACAGCTAGATAATAATGAGGAAAAAAAGGTCAACCTAATCCCCAAACACGTTTGTTTATGTTGTTGCTGGTCTTCTTCCCTGGAAGAGCAACACTGTGAAAAGACAAAAGCTCATGTCCATAGTCCAGGTGGAACACAGGCCACAAATATTACTTTCATTGCAAGACATTTTTAAAATCCCCCCTTACTGTAAGAAAGATTACTTTTTGCACATAAACACCTCCCCTGTCAACCTTTCTGCAAAGTTTAGCGATGGAGACCCTCTATCCCTGGATAAGGCACAGAGTGCATTAATCAGCTGTCAGCAGAGCATGACTAAGGCTTGAGTTTAGAGTATTTAAAGAGAGGAAACACCAAAAGTTCCTCAGCTCTTGTCAAATTCAGTGTCTAATTGGATATGGGTGATCAACTCAAGAAGAGCAGAGCATTTACAGTGGGCTCTAAAATGAGATCTGCACAAAGATCAAAGCTCAAATCACTGGGATAATTAGCAGATAGAGCTCATATAAAGCTGCTTTGCAGGGTGATGAAATAAGCTAATAGCATTTCCAGTGTGGACGGTGACCAGCAGGCCTTGCAAATGAAATTTTAAAAAGTATTTGAATGTGATATATTAATTTTGATATTAAAATTGACTTTCATTCAGGAGCAGTGGTGGAAAGTAACAAAGTACATTTACTCAAGAATTGTACTTAAGAACAGTTTAGAGATACTTGAGTATTTCTATTTTATGCTAATTAATACACTGATTAATACTCATTTCAGAGGGAAATATTTTACTTTTCACTCCACTATTTGACAGGTGTAGTCATTAATTACTTTCCAGATTGAGATGTTACATAGGTTACAAAATACAACGCACTGCTACAAATTAAATCAGTGGTCCCCAGCCCTTCTGGCTATTGACCAAATTCACTATTGAAAAAATTCACTGTGTCCCCTTGTCAAGTTTCAGATGTCTATGATTTCTAAGCAGTTCCACAAAAGACGCCAGAGACACTGCCCCTCTAAACTTCTCACATAAATCATTGGCTGCAACAAACGTATTCTCTGAATCAACTGATAAATCATTTTGTCTATAAACATCAGAAAACTGTGAAAATGCCTGTCTTTTCGAGGTGAAGGTAACTTCATCAAATTGTTCCTTTTGTCTAACAAACTGTCCAAAACCCAAATATATTAAATTGAATCAACAGTGATCAACAGTAATTTATCAAAATTGCTGTAGATTATGTCCGAGAATATTCTGTCATCCAAGCCATGGTTTTTCTATGTGCTGTACAAAGGTAACTGGACTTGCTTGAAGTTCTTGAAGATGTTTCACCTCTCACCTGAAAGGCTTCTTCAGTTCATGAACGTCCTCAGGGAACCTGAAGCAAGTCCAGTTGCCTTTGTACTGCACTGACGCTGATAAATCTTCTAACTAATATATAACTATTAATCAACTACTTTTTTTTATTGCTGCTCTTCAAATGTATGTTTTTCTTCTCTCCTTTCTCATTAATCATCTAATCACCCCACCACCTAGATTTATCATGTGACCCTTTGGGGATGGTTGGAAACCACTTGATTAAATCACATAACTGTATATGAAGTAGTTCAATCTAGCTCCACTTTGACCAGTAAAACAAACAGTATAATGCTGCTTGATGGATCAGCAGTAACTGTCTCCTGATGCAGTATATGATAATCATATATCATGGAGTATTTTTACATCATGGTATTGGTGCTTTTACTTAAGTAGCAGAGCTCACATCACATGTAGCTGAATGACTGATGTGCTTACTGCTGTGGCTTATCCCCCAGAAGAAAGAGCATTATGAATGAATCTATAATTTTTTTTTTTTTTTTAACCAGGGGCTGTTGAAACCTGTGATCTATGAGCACCTTCATGTTGATGGGATGAAACTCTTCACTCTTGTTAAAGGAGATTTATGCTGATGGATGATTCTGACGAGCTGAAAAGACCGAGGACCCGCTCAGTAATACACTACACAGCGGCTGAGACGAGAGCGCCGGTGATCGCCAAGCAGAACAAGCGAATGATCAAATGAGCGCCGTGCACAGGCAGGTCACAGGGACCACCAGTCAACACTACTGGCAGAGAAGAGAAGAAGAACTGCTGAGCACACTACATGTTGGAGCCAGAGACACCGATCGGGCTCATTACGATATGAAAGTGAGACCAAATCAAAGAGTCTTCACACACTAGAAATTATAAGACATGTGCCCACACAGGTCACATGACTTTTGCTACCGGAACTTTTGCTTCTGGTGGTAATGAGCCTGCCTGTCTCTTCCCCACATCTTTGGTCCTCATCTTTTTTTTTTCCAGCCAAACAAAGACTCCTCTGATCATAGCAGAATACAAACGAGAAGAGGCTGAGCACAAAAAAGAAAAGGAAAAAAAAATTCAATGGTTCCATTCTTGTGGAAGATAAAAAGCTTTTAGGCTTTAATTATTTCTCTCTTGTAGCTTTATGAATTTGCTTACCACTCAATTCAGAGGTGAGGACTCCCTTGAACACACTTACAATAGGCTGGATCAGTTCATTTCCTTTCACCACATTTTAAGTAGCACGTTCATTATTTTCCTGTATTAAAGGCTGGGAATCTGCCTGGACACAAACTTACATCTCATGAGTCTTATACAAAACAAGTCCAAAAGAAATCTAGTTTTTCTTTATTCTTGTTCATAAACAACTTTATAACATATTGTTTTTGTATTAGTTTATGAAAATGTATTGAGTGAGCTGGAAATAACAATATGAGTGAGTTAAATTCCATTTAGCTGCTTCAGTTCCAGGGTCCTTGTTCATGCTGCCACACAGTCACGACTTATTGGGACACTTGAACGAAACAGAGTCATTGTTAATGCTGTCAGTAACACCTGGGCTTTTCCTATTATGACAGGTCAAAGTGTCTGAATGAATAAACAATTAATGGATTATCCTCCAGCATAAAGAAAAATATAAAAGAACCAAATACAACTGTCAATTTTTCTTTATCAGATGTCTGTCATACAGAGTGGGCTACAATAAAGGTAATGGGTATGAGCTGATGTATGTAGATGACAGCCAGACTGCCTCACCCCCCACTGTAACCTGGACTCTTATTGGCCATTGGCTCTCCACACCAAGTTATTGAAGGAAAGGGTGGATTTCAGTTCATTCAGTCTCCTGTTAACAAACATCATATGTCTCTCAAACTGTGCAAAGGAATACTGGACTGGGAAAAGTTGACAGGAACTCTGCTGTATGTGTTCTTTATAACCTTGTTTGTAAAAGGCTGGTCCTCTCTACAACAAAACAGTAATTGTTGATTACCTGATCTTGCCATCAGTGTAATAAAAATGTTTTGCTGTATTAATCATTCAAATATATTTTGTTAAATGTCAAATACATATATTTTGAGTGTTTTTTTCCTTTCTCTTCCTGTAAAACAGTAAAATATCCCTCATGACTCATCTTGAACTTGGGGGTGCATACATAAATTTCTCACATCAAATGTGATTTGGGGCGATATATAAAACACCTCTTTGACCGTTAACTCGTCAGTAGCTTGCAGAGCAATGTCAGGGGTCAGAGCAGAGGTGTGTGTTTGGATCTTTTGTTTACATTTCCAAAAGAATGTAGTTGCGGTCTAATTTAGTCATTTCTCTCTCATCCTCCATGATCCCGATTTAACAATGCAGGTGAGGGAGGCGTGGGTGGAGGTAATCCTCCTCAGCTCTATATTGTTCTATACATGCACTAATCCACGGCCACTTGCAAGTGATCCAAGCAAATCAGAAAAATGTGATTTAAATCCCACCTGTAATTATATCCCTGCCACATATTTCATTTCACTCAGAAATACTGTTTATCACTGATACTCAACTTTTCATTTTCCTGCCGCACCTGTTAGAGATTCGTTATTCTTGTTGGTTCATGGAATTTGATGACCACGTGTGATTCC
Organism: Lates japonicus; assembly: GCA_033238685.1. Taxonomy (NCBI): domain Eukaryota; kingdom Metazoa; phylum Chordata; class Actinopteri; family Centropomidae; genus Lates; species Lates japonicus. Next base: position 7,129 of record BRZM01000888.1, read on the forward strand.
AGCAGAGTCCTGCCTAACATCAATCTGAGCAGATGTCTAATTACCCGGAATAAGTGAAAACATCTGTGTGGGTGTGCAGTGCCTTAAAATAAAGTGGATGTAGAAACCACTCATCTGTTATATATCTGGTAAGTTACTTGATTGGTAAGTGTCCACAGAACTGACACATTTAAGGTACATTGTGGAGTTTCTGGCCACTAGTTACGTAATGGAGCATTTGTTTTTTGAGTGGGTCCCTGTTTTGTTTGCTCACATGCACACACATGGAATCGGGTGACAAACTTTAAACACCTGCCAATGGTTTCAGCCCATCGCCGTGATCCACAAGTGGCAATAATGCATCAAGAAACAGGGCCTCAACAGCAACTTTGTTGAAAGGGAAACCCCTACATTTATGCCTGTGTTCAAACAAAGGTCATTTTTACTAGGATTTAGCTAAGCGTTGTATTTTTAAGCTAATACAAAAAAGATAGCATGAAAAATGCTTTAGTGCCTTTGCTGTAAACCCCATAAGGAAACACTTCAGACTACACCAAGGAGTTCATCGTTTTGTGAGTGAAATGACGTCCTGCTGCTGTGTTTTGTATGTGTCACTACACAATCTTGAGCAATGATGTCACACAATGTGAGATTTTTCTTTCTGTCACATTGTTGGTGCTTTTGTGTCCCAGCTGGGGAATTCACCACAGCTATGTCCTCAGTGTGGTGTCTTTTCAATCTCTCCTGGCAGCACCTTAATCACAGGGTTTCTTTTTTTCATCTTCTTCTTCTTTTCTGGGCGCGTTTCTGATTGCGGAGGCACTTGTTATTTCTGGATGAGGCTTTAGATTGCATACTATAGTCATCTAATCTGTCAGCAATCTAAAGTCTCTAGGAAGCTGTCACTGATTGCCCTGATAGTGACATGCTTTCAAGAAGACATGCTCAAAAAATAGAAATTATTCCTCTTGTCAATGAGCGGCACTTATTACCTATCAACTCATGTTCAACAGCATCTATATATTTAACAATGAAATATTTATGATACAAATTGATTTTCAGTGCTCTTCAAGACATAACTGAAAAAACATCAAAGATTTTGTTGCTCGTGTTCGTTATTTATATGAGCTATAAGATGTTGAAAAGTGTGTGTGTGTGGGGGGGGTTTACAGTTATTAACTCTGAACTTTTGCTGCCTGTGACATGAAAAGACTGTGCAGAAAGAATGCAATTAGGCAGAGCTTCAAGACTTTAAATAAGCTTAGATTGCAATCTAATAAACAGCGTTTCCATACACACTAAAAAGCATTTTCAGAATCCTCTGAATACTCAATACTTTGGTGCATTATTTTATTTATTCATTGAAAAACAATTCTCTATTATGCCAGTTATGTATTGACAGTTTAATCACACAGAGAAGGAAGGAAGTGCCATGATTTTCATTAGCGAGGGCTCACTCTGCGGAGGCTGCTCACGTATTCTTGCACAAACACCAACTATTCCTGTTTATCCTTCTCTTTTTTTTAACGAATCCTGAGCATTAATCAGGCGTGCAAGGAGTGAAAAGCTGATGAACTTGAATGGAACATCTGCAGAGTCAAACTGAAGCAGGCTTACTACTTGTATCAGATGCAACTGTTGTGTACTTAAATTCATAGCAAGTGTCATGCATTCATTTCCATACCCACAGGTCAAATAGAGGCTGTGGCCTATATCCCGGCATGCATTAGACCAAGGGCCCAGAGACACACAGCCCAAATTCCAGGCAGACCTGGAACAAACAGTTACAGACAAGTAGCACATTCAGGGGCAGGTTTGGAAACTTTTGAATGGATGAGCCACAGATTGAAAGAGGGTTAGGGTAAAATCCCAAATAACAACTCTAACTCCAAATGGCCACTCCAGCCATGAATATTGAACAATAGGCCCCTGGACATACACATGTAAAGGCCCCCACCTGCTGCTGAAAGATGTCAAACAACAATAATGGTTTCGTCTCTCTGTTGCCTGTCTGTTTGTCGTGCTTTGCATCATTTCGTAGTCATAATACATGCAGCATGGTTATTTTGCATCTATTTCTCATTGTTTTGCATTAGAGGTGTGCATATCTTTGTGGTCATTTGGGACTTCCCCGCAGTTGTTTTCATGTCTCTTTATGGTCATTTTCTGTCACTTTGTAGTCATTCTGCATGTCTTTCTAATTGTATGAATGACTCTTCAGCAAGAAAATGTTAATACTTATACAGATGTCCTGAATCTAACAAGCCAACCACCTAGCACCTTCTTACACTAATGCAGGCAGGTGGGCGCCAAGGTGGATACAGTATGAAAATAAATGAACATGTACTCACAACAATTAGGACACAGCAGCACTTTGTATATCTGCATTTTACGTCTAAAAATGTGCTTGTCCTTCAACAGAAAGTAGTTTGAAGGGATAAAGTGTGAAAAAAAAAACAAGTGATAATTTGGTTAAGACCTCCTCTGCATTCTTAACAACACCACGCTTTCTGAATAGAGAATGAGATGCATCAGAGCAGGGAATGGTGTGTTAGTACGCATTGTGACTGAAATTAAGCTTTGTTCTTCATTGTACATCCCTGGCATGCAGAGAAATCTGAATTCTACAGAAATAAAGCTCCTGTGGGTGGCGTGAATAAATTCGTATTACCTCTAGTAAAAGCGTTAACAAGAGACATTTGGTTATGTTTTGGATTAAAGAAAATAATCTCTAGGTTTCTGTCTAAATGAAGAGTTATTAAATGTGAAAGCTAAGCAGGAAAAGTGAATTTAGCAAAGGACATCTTTTAAATTGATAAATGTGACAAGCGTTAAGTTACAGTATGAGAATTGATTTATTTTAGCCGGTGTTGTTGGTGTAGGCCTGGATGTTTGTATGTTCTCAGCATGTCTGTGTGTGTTTCACCACGTGATCCACAGATTATGTGCAGGTCAGGTGAAGAAAACCTAAATTGCCTGTAAGAGTGTGAACTTGTGGGTGTGAAATGCATGTTTGTCTGTATGTAATGGCCACATGAGCTGTCACAACCTCTCCTTGGTGTACCCCACCTCTCATTCCAGTGCATGCTGAGATGGCCCTCAGCCCCCACGACCCTTAGTGGGATGGTGGTGTATGGATGGATGGATGGTGAGCCATCAAAAATAACTTCTATAAATTCTTAAAGCTGCATTGTAGTCTCATGAAGGTTTATAGGTATCATTTTAGATTAATTGTTCTATTTCATCATACAAGTTCACCTCATGAAGACTGCTCACGTATCATCACTGATTCAGTACTGATTTCTTCAAGGTTGAAAATGACTACTAATAGCTCATATATCTTTCATATACCTTCTCATTTTAAAACTTAAAACACTTACCGAGTCACGGAGGGATGCTAGTGCAAGATAGGTACAGCTACATCATGGTTAAAGATTTTACAAAGCACCAGAAAAGGTATAGATAAATGATATTCTAAATATGTTCAAATTACTCACTATCAACTTATTGATAACCCGGGGGAATGCAGCCCGGTTGTCCAAGATCCCGCAAACCACAATAAACCAGGATGAACCACATGCCTCCTGCGGTTAGCCTCTGCAGCTTCCTGTCTATAACCCTAGGTGTGTGTTTTGTTTAGGAACATTCACCTCCATTGCAAAAAAGCTCCTCTTGACAGGAAAGTACACTTTGTCTAAATAAACCATGAGTACAGGGTCAACCTTGATGTGAGCAGCTTATCAAGTTTAGAGGTTGTGAATAGTTTCAAAGTTAAAACTGTCGATGCTACATGTGGTGGAATTTCTAAAGCGAGCTCACTGGTTTCACTTACAATTTAATTTGGTGAGGGTTTAACACTTAGTGAGTTATACAATTGTAACAGTTGTATTTAACATAATATAATATTGTGAAGTAGAGAAGCTGTAAACCTGATGCTAATGAGTCAGACACTCATTAAAATCTGAATTGTAAAACATATCCACAGTCAATTAATAGATGGCTGTAAATAATAAAATTAATGAAAGCTGGTCCATTTTAAGCCAATTTGGTTTCAGAATCCTAACATTGTGTAAGTTGGGCTTGGTCCAAAATTAAGTTAGTTAGTTTCTCGCTAGTGAATGGTTAATTTATATTTTGAGCGCTTATGCATCATTGTCATTTGTGTCATCACTGACGGGTGCAATGTTACGTGTAACTCTTCTGAAAATTAAATAAAATGGCAGAGGTAAATATGGTGCACTAAATCAGGGTAGTTTGAACACACAGATGCCATGACCCAATGGGACATAACGCAGGTTGTTATTGGTGACATTGGTGCAGTTTTAGTGACAGTTGTACTAGTGTTGCAAATCCTGCAATAACGGTGGGTGGTGAACAGTGCATTAACATTCCTCAACGGTCAAAATACCTTTCTAAGACATTTCAAGACAGTGGTAATAACATTACAGATGGCTCCATTAGATTTAATTCTGTCAGTTTCAATTTCTAATTATTGTACATATTGGCTGTTAAACTTCCTGGGACACCTAAAGCCCTTAGCAGACCATCATTAATATTGTCATACTTATGCTTTTCTGCTACAGGTATGTGAGAAAGGTCAGCTATGAAAGGTATTAAACAAGTTGATTAATGACAATCTGAAACTATTCAATGTCATTTTATTGCCAGGATGGCGCGGGATATGATTAAGACAATTAGATCACCTGTTCTCTGCTGTCCCCTGTCTATGTTTCCCAGCACAACTACACTGAGTGATCAGAGGCTAAAAAGCAAAACAGTCTCTAACTGAGCAGCAGGTAGTTTGATAAAACGTAATTTTTTAGGTAACAGAGAGAAACCTTTCCCTTCAGGTTCTGTTCTTCCTGTTTTTCTGTGGAAACTACTGGACAGGCTTGCTGAGTGGTGAGCCAGGTATCCAGCTATGGTAAGCATATATTCACTGAGACCATGCCATGTGAAATAATTAAAGACAGTATAGTGTGTGATTGGTCTTGATCTGCCTTCTGCTCTGAAACACCTGGACAGAACAGTGAGACCAGCTTCAAAGAAACCATGTGTTCATTCTATTTAATTTCATTTGCTTGGAAAACAAAATGTTGTAAATCATTACCATTGAACATATATTTGGGATTTAAGACTTTTGTTGAACTACAGACTATCTGAACCTCTGCATTTCTGACATTTTAGATCAGTACATTATTGATAATATAATCATTAGATTAATCGATGAGGAAAATTATCATTTATTTGCAGCAAAATGGATGAACCTTTTGCATATGACTTTCTTACCATCATCAGTTAAATTTTTACATTACAGCCACTGTTATCGGGGTACTGCTGCCTCTGATGACTATTAGTGGAACCTTTATACAGTTTTATCATTGTCATTTTACACTTGTTTTTTAAATAAGACCAATAATAATAATTGTGACTAGACTACATCTATTACTAAAATGAGGAAATATTGTTAGTTTCTGTATTTGTGAAGTTGCAAGAATTTTGAAAATTAAACATAACAGTAAAATACTCAAAATACCTAATCTTTACAGTACAATATACACTTGCAGTTTGCTTTCCACCACTGAAGACAGCTCTCCTCTATACTGGTAAGTTAATAGCTGTTAACGTGCTAATGGTTATGTAGCGATATGATAACACTTACACTTTTAACCAAAACTATAAAATTATGCTTTTGCCTAAACCTGATCACAGGACTGGTTCAAACTCCCTGTTCCTCGTAACTCTGGAGACTCATGTTTCCATTAATAAAATGACCACAACCCAGCCAGTGATTATGTTTAGTGAAAAATGGAAACAGGAAAACAACTTTATTATATATAATTTCTAAGGGTATATCATCCACAGAAGTCGAGAGATAAGCATACTGTCACCTCTCCTCCTACCACTGCGCTTTGTGATTCTGAGCACAGATTTTGTCTGTGTACATTTAAACTTTGTCAGACTCAAGGGCAGTCTATCATCAGTCTCAGATTTAAATTTTCCTTGGCCTGACTGGAGGCCCCTAAACATTTTCCATGCTAATCGGTCTTCTTCAGTCTACACTGCACATTGCAGAAGCTAGTGCGTTGATCTTCTGCAGGTTTATTTACCTCAGGATCTCAGAGGTGCTACATTTGCATAAATTCATTAAAATTTAAAACTGTTGCCTTGACTGAAATAATCATCATTTTAAATAACATGTCATTTATTCCCAACATGCTGAATACGATGTCACAGATGTATCAAAGCAGGGTGTGGTCCTGGAGATCATTACGTGCTGAGATGTCTTCCTCTCTACCTTAGGGCTTATTTGACGACAGAAGCGAAATTATGGAAAAAGTGACAAGAGTCCCCATTAAAAGATAATTAGCCAAGGTAAGGTGAGGTCTAACTCAAAGTAAGAGTAAACATGCTGTTGTTTGTTTATAGCAGTAAAAGGCATTAAAAGAAAGCTGCGACATCAGATTAAATCATTTATTAGTATTATTATTGATTCTTTGTGTGTTTTGAACATAAAATTAAATGATAAAGGTTCAAACATTACCTAAGCTAGATTCTTGTTTAATGAGACTCTAAACAATGACATATGCTTATTAGTAAAGCAAATGAAGAGCAGTGGATACAAATTGTCAGGAGGCATTAGAGTCAAGCAGCTCTGTTTTCCCCAGAAGGGCGCCTGCTAAAAGATGTAACATCATGAAGATACTTGTTCTGCCACTTGTATTATCGGGATAAACAAATAATACTTGCTGAGGATGTTTGGGCAATCTGTACTAAGGCCTCTGAATGTTTTAACCTTGACTTTGAAAAAAAAGCCATATGCATTTTCCAATTAATTTTAGAACTCAAAGAGGATTGTACAGAAAGTATTCAATTACATGATAAAAGTATATTCGGTATTCTACCTGTTCAGCCTCAAAGTACATAAAAATAAGTCAAAAATCAAATACACAGATTGGAAAAAAAAAATCTCAAAAAGGCAAAACAATAATTCTAATATTCTCCCCACACTTGTTGTACTGAGGTTGACAGAAATCTATACTTGGTACTGGTACCAAAAGTGGGCATAAGGATGGAAACACTCCTCACACATTGCCAGTCTGCTGACCAGATCTATAAAGACAAATGCTTCACCTTCACATCAGTGAGCAAGAAGATGAATTAGAACCTCCAGCTCTGACTCGCAGGCTTTTAAACCGAGAGGAAACCCAACGCAAATGTTAACAAGCCTGCAAACTCTATGCAGGAACTTGGTCAACATACTTTAAAATCACATTTCTGAACCCTCACACTTTTAACCGCCTGTTTTGCTTAGTACTGGGAGTAATTAGCATGGGGGAATAGTGTTGTCACAATACCAGCTTTTACTCTGACGTGCAATTATATTTAATATCTAGAGAGACCATTAAGCAAAAGTTACAGATCAAACCGTTGTGCTGCATTTTAACAGATACACCACAGAGTGCTTCGACTCCAATAACAGCAACTGAAATAACAAAGCAGCTGCAGCCCAGTATACTGGTAGCACTAGTCTTTCTTTTCTTGACACTGAGGTTGGGACTACTGCTAATATGATATGCGCTATTGACTAGTCTCCTGATTAATGTCAACTGTCTCCCAAAAACAACACTGGAAAACTAATTTGCCTTTAATTTATTGTTCAAGGTCAGCATGTCAGTCACTAAGAACTTTGAGTCACAAAGCTTTGTCACCCTCTGTATTGATAGAATAGTTTCATATTTGGCTCCTGGCAACAGTCTTTTCAAAAAAAAAAAAAAAGTGTAGGTGGGTGAGGGTTCAACATGTGGTGGCTATGTGATACTCAAGCAAAAGTCTCCAGTTGCTGTATCTTTTGAAAATTTCTTTTGTTAACTTCAGCACAGTACATTTGCAGACACTAAAATAGCAAACCTGACCTCTTGGGCATATTTGCAGACTAACCAAGTTCTGAGAAAATCAAAATTTCCTAAGTTTCAGTACCGTGTAGAAACGAGGAGATATTAGGTAAATACATCTCAGATCAAAGCCTCTGGCACGGCAGTGAATATAACAAAATGTCTGTAGTGGATGGAAAACCATTCCTCTCTTCTGAAGTGCAAAAAACCTCAATAACTCTGTTGTATCATATGAGTCACACCCATTTAGATCTAATAAATTTCATTACACTTTCATACCATAGCGCAATGAATCTCGATTCTGGTGACTTCTGGGGTGTTGATTAATTTCAGATAACGGCATGCAGCTGATGGAGAAGTCTTATCACCGTTTCATATTAATACTACGGTGATGTAAGCATGCAACAAAGACATCAGGCTGGTGCACAGGCCTGTAGAACAACATATGTATCTAGAAATTATGTTTCCCTACAATAAGACAGAACTGCAGAACCTGAATCAGGTTGCAGTATCTACTTATATACACCATTTAATGATTGCTTTTTCTATCAGGTCTGCTGTAACATTTTTAATGTTAAAGTTTGAGAGATAATAATGTCTACTGCAGAATTAAATCTGTCATTTACAGAACATTACCATAAATGACAATAAAACTGAAATCAAAACTGATCAATAAAAGCATTTGTGGTTTGCTTCTTGAGATCTTTAAGCTCAGGATGCTGAGTGCTTCCCTAGTGATGTATAAGTACTGCTAAGTCCACTTCACCTGCTTATTGTGCATAGTTAACTTTAATTTTTTGGCTACTCAGTTTGCACCTTTGCAGATAACAGCATTTATTCATCACCACCAAGTTGGCTGGTAACCTGATAACACTACTCGCTACAATTAATTTTTTTTAACTATAATTGGAAGGTGGGCAGGTGCTAATTTCAAGCCCCAGTGCGTCTATAAACCCCACAATGTCACAGTTCAAAACAAGCACACAGAAACCAGGGTATCCTATTTATCATGGTCACTGGCAATGGCTGACATTATTTTTAGTTTCTGCAGAGAAAGATGGGATGCTTGGCTGCAGACTCTCCCACATCTTCTCAGTTAGTTTGATATGATGTCCCTAAAAAGCTACAGCCTCACCATTCTCTGACTTTACTCAAAACAATCAGTTTTGCAGATTTGATCAAGGTCTTTAACAAATGACAAAAGGAAAATACAACTTGTAATAGAGATGTAGGCAATAATTGCTTTACAGTAATTCCTTTGTCATAAATGTAAAAATATCATCTGCATAAAAATGCAAACAATAAATAATAATCAGTGAATGTGAGTGAGAAGGACTAAAAGACCTGCTACAATATACTTGTGTCTTACAGCATGTAAACAGTGAAAAAAGTGGCTTAAATATTTGAAATACTGAGTAAAACAGATAAATTATCTATATAAGTTGTTAAAACAGTGTATAAATAATATATTTTGCTTTTATAATTACATCTTAAAGGTTGAACAGCAGAAATTCCTCATAAAGTGCTTAGTGATCAAAGTGTGTGTGAATGCCAATGAATATGCAAGTCTTTCACTGCAAATGAGAATGCAATTAAATGGAAATGCATCCTTCATTTGGCTCTGATCAACAGAGTTCATATCCAACTTGAGATCACTGCATCACAACATGTTGCCTAACAGGATGGTCAAACTACTTATGACTTTATAATGCAAGGCCATTAGAAACTTAAAAAAACAAGGAAAAAAAAAAAACAAAGAATGTTTCATAATAGTGAGCATGTCCACCCACTGTCTCAAAATTAACCCACTAAAATCTGTCTTGTGAGGATTACACTAGGACTGTCAGTATATTTAAAAGATATGTGTTGTACAGCCTCTGATAGATTTGATTTCTAGGACAAATGTTTGCCAGCAAATACTTAAGACTGTTGTTTAAAGCCAAATCAATCATATATTTCCCCTTCGTTAACAATTCTTAGTTGTTACCTGTCTAATATGAACCAGTTCAGGCTGAGGACATCTCTCTCTCTCTCACCATACGGACTCACTGATCTGTTCCTCACTTTTGCTTTGTGGTCACTTCCACACTTCCCTTGTGCTCTTATACAATCTAACACCTACTACAATAAAAAGCCTGGATACTTGAACTGTTGGATATCGGGAGCAGTGGTGGACAGGCTGTGAACAGGACTTTCTTTGAGACAAATACCCAAGCAGATCTGCGATAGTACAGCACAGTTATTTTCCCTGCACAAAATAAACTGCTTAAGTAATGTTGTAAAATGGTGACCTTGTCTCACTGAATCAGTTTTAACCTTTTGTTGTGAAGCCTTGGCAACAGGCTTAAAGAATAACAAACTGACTGAAATTGAAAAGGTACAAGATTGTCTGATTCTTGTTTAGACTGATGACCTCAGGTCACCTCTTCGAGCCTAGACACAAAAGAATACAAGAGCCACAGGCCCAGTCGTCTCTACAGTGATGCTAACTGGGCAGAGTGCACTAGAAAATCACATATTTCCTTTCATGATGAGCACTGTGCATTTTATAGATGTGTGTGCATGTGTGTATGAATGGAGACTGTCTTTATAAGGCAGTGATTCTTTGTTTAAATGCTTTAACCAACATCAAGCTTTTCTAACAAGTGACCTCAGCACTACTGGTCACTTTTGAGACAACAATGGTGAAGGTGAGGTGTTGATACACTGCCGCAATAACTGGGGAGGAGGTTAGGGTTGTCGATTGAGTGGAGACGCTGAAACTTCTCTTTCAGTCTCAGTTGACCAATGCTGGTTCCTTTTACATCAAAGCACAATTTTCTTAACCATAACAAAAGTTTTTGTTGCTAAACTTAACCATCTTATCTTTATTTGAAGTAGCCTCTATCCCTCATCATTTTATTTAATAATAATATTCTGTTTATCTCGCCTTGAGTTTTTAGGAAGGTTTTTTGTAAAGCTTTCAGTGTTCTATCTCTCCTGCTGAGATTTTGTGTACTTAGATTCATGTAAATCTAAGTGTATGTAGGTGAAAAAAAAAATAATCTAAGACACTGATAACCTAACTAATTATATATCGACCAACATCTAAATGAAATCTTCTTGCCAAAATATTGGAGAAGATGGCGTATACATAGCTCATATCAACGCTAAAAAAGAGCAGTCTGTTTGAGGGTTCAGTCAGACTTGCAAACTCATCATAGTGCTGAGCTTCTGCACTTGTAGGGGTTACTAATGACATTCGAAAACTTAGTTAATCTGATGGATTTGATTTACTGTTTTAATTTTGTCAGACCTCACACTGCTGCCTTTACCTAGAATACGCAGTCTCTGCATATTAATCGATGGAAATGGGTGGGTGCGAAGCAGGTACTGCTCCTCCGTGGTTTCAAATCTTATCTGAACTTTCTCTCTGTCTGTAAGGAATGCCTCATCTACCCAGTGCAGTTGTACCTGTGCGTCACCGAGGGGTTCATTCTTGGCCCTTTATTGTTCTCAGAGCATTTAAGTGTTACCTCTGAGACAGGCCATGCCAATCACAAGATTTCTTTTCACTTATGCCGATGATACTCAATTATGTATATAAATCCAGCAGACCTCTACTTAAAACTAAAAACTGCTGATGTTTCACGAGAACTAAAAAATATCATATTTCTCCTGTTTTGGCTTCCTTTTTCAGCTACCAGTGGCCTCCAAATTGATTTAAATTTGCCTTTACTTGTTTTTTTAAGGGCACCGATGGCCTCCCCTCACTCTATATTTCCTGTTCTTCTGTCTCCTTACACTCTGGCTTGCAGCTAGAACTGTGACGTTGACGCTACTTGGTCCCAGGTTCCAGAGCTGAAGAGAAGAGTCAGTCTGCCATCAGGGGTCCTGAACTTATCTTCTCTCTCATACCTGTAAAGCATTTTACCAAAGTTAGTACTATATAATGAAATGTATTATTATAATTATTAGGGGTAGAAATTGTCACAAATTCAAGCTACAGGTCAATTGCTAATGTTCAAACTAATAATTCATACTACCCTGCTATACTAAAATAAGATTAAATGAAGAGGCAATTCACGAGCAGTCACACTTTGATTAACTGAGGCCCTATTCAAAAGAGACCTTTAGACTCAGCGTCTAAAGTTAGAAGGAATCCTGGCCCTCAGAAGTTCAGAGGCATCCTGCTGTTTGTTTATTATGTAATAATAGATACTCCTACACACACAAAATTACCCTCTCTACAATACTCTTTGCAGTCAAATATAACAGCCCTAAAAGTCAAACTATGCTATTGTTGTATATGTTACAGTGTTTGATAAAGATTGGAGAATATGAGATTTGAATTTTATGGATTAAAAACTCAAAACCATCAGTCATCCTATAATTTCATTCATAATAGTCAATGTGCTATTAATATTATTAATTTCTTTTATACATCACAGGTGATAAATTCTTTCCTTTTCGCTTCTGTAAATCCTTGACTCCACAGGAAGAAATTAATATTGCCATCGTGAATATTCCTCTAGTTTCCTTAACAGACTTTATCAAAAATCTTTACTTCATTATCTTAATTTTAAGCTACATTTAACGTTCTACGTTTTTTAACGAAGCATTTTGATCCCATACATAAGGCATCAATGGTAGAGCAGTTATATAAATATGAATATAAAAGAGTAGTGGTGTAGACAGGTAATAATAATCTGTAAATAACAGTATTATTATCAGTAATTTTCTTATTAATTTGTTTTCAAGTTTGTCTGTTTTTAAAATGTTTTTTTTTTTTTTTTTGGGGGGGGTTGTAAAGTTTAGGTGATGGTGCAAAAGTTTGAAGAAAAACTGTTGGTGGAAAATCAGAGCTTCTCTGTTGTTTTACTAAGCCTTAAAAAATTGTCATTGTTTAAAAGGTTGTGAAAATGTCTCACACATATCATTTCCTGTCATTTCAAAAAGGTGTCAAGTGTTATGCAATAAATGAGAAAAAAAGCAAAAAGCTACAGTCTACAGACAGTTTACAAATTTGAGCCCTCATGCCACCTGATAAAACACACTCACCTCTTCCTCAGTGACTACTGTCAAAGTGCCCTTGAGTAGAAAGTGGTAACATCACAACTGCTCCAGTGGAGCTGCTAATTAGTCTAAATTAGACACAAGAAAACAGTAGTTCTCTTGGGCAGCTCCCAGATGTGACTGTCTGTAACTGTGCTAATAATCTAAGCACTGCTTGAAAGAAACACCAGCTCACTTTATACTCATCATTGCGCTTGAACAACTGAATTTCTTCATTAAAGAAATTAATTGGCACAAATGATCTGTAGTCACACAAGTAATTAAATATGAATGAGGCTACACAAAACTATTGGGGTGGGGAGAGGTATGGCTAAATCTCATATTTCATTTTATAAAACAACAAACTCTCACCCATTATTAATATTTTCTTAGACTGGGGACAGGGTTACCACAAAAACCCGAGTGAAATAAGCACCAACTATGTGAACTAGATAGTTACACTATAGTCTGATGTCCTTTATCAAATCAATACACATGATGCCTGGGATCTAACCTTGGCCATGTTGGAACTTTTCTTTTAAGCTGCTCAACAATTCAGTCAAATATTTATTCTCACAAGGAAGAATAGAAAATGGGATGAGAGAAAAGTTAAAAGACCTGTCCTATTAACAAAAAAAAAAAAATCCCCAGCCACCCTTTTTCAGCAGAGACATATAACTCTCTCTCTCTTGCTCCTGACCTGCTCCACTAAAAAAAATCATTTTCACAGTTTCTAACAAATACAAAGTGTATTTTTGCTTTTTCAGTGTAATTTTGGTTTCTTTCAGTATCTAATATGTTTTTGTTTCTCGTGTATCAAGCTTAACTAAAGATCCACGTGGTTTTGGATAGATAGTGTAGATTTTTCTGTCAGTTTGATGTAATTCTACATAAAACAAGGTCTCTTTGGTGGGACTTTATCTTCAAAGATACTCGACCAGAATATTAACAAGACTTCAAAAGTAGGACGGACAAAGAATCCTTGCGCCACCATCATTCTTATGTAAGAAACAATTATTTTCAAATGGATACAACGAAGCTTCAACCCAAATTACTGGTGCTTTTGCTTGGCACTCGGTGAGCTGTCATTCACCCAAAATCCAATAGTCACATTGTACTGGTGGGACTTTGTGTGAAGTCCACCAGTATAAAAATGAGTCGCTGGAAGAAAAAAAAGTTTAAATACCAAAAACCCACACCTTTTTGACAGGTTTCACAGCAATACAATGATGGCAGACTGCATACACCTAGGGCCACAGAGTAGCAACACTGCAGAAAAAGACATTTTTCATTTCCTGGGACAGCACAGTCACTTCTGGGATTACACAGGAGTCATTTCAAATCTGCCAATACGATTGTTTACTATCCCAGAACATTCACATTGCATTTTAAGTACAATGTCTCAAGGAAATTACCACTGTAGGTTGTTTCAACATCACACAGCTGGCCCACTTTTTGTGCAATGACCTTTTCAGCCTCATGAAAACCATTTATATTATATTCCCTCAAAGCGCGAGTGGCATTAATTCATACTGAAATGCTGTCTATTTCGGGATTTGAACTGGAGCTGCACTAAATGCAACCCCTCTCTCCACCTCTGCTGGTTTCGCTCTCAACAACAGATCAATAAGTGACTGAAGCCTGAAGCCCATTTAGTTCATCAGGCTTCCTGCAGCCTGACTGGGGCGAGGCGGCTCGCCTGCAACACCTGCACTCTCCAGATTGGGCGATGTCGCTCTGGCGAAATGCCAATGTCCAGCGTTCGCAAAACCTGTGGCGCATTTAGCTGTACTCGATATATGGTTGTAATAAGCCTTGGCGAACTTTAGGCGTTGTCTTCTTCTAATTATTTGAATATCAAACAAACTGTAAGACAGCAAGCCTGCATTCATTATCACACTTAAAGTTAATGAATGCAGCATGTGATACACAACACAAAGTCACACAAGCACACAACAACATATAAACACACAACTGACACAGCTTCTTCATAATGATATTAAGCCCTCTGTGAACAGAGTGTGTCGTCAGAGATTGTCTGCAAAGTAATTTCTATCGCAGGGCATCTGTAAATGACCCAATTCATGAGATAACAGATCTCTAATCAGTCTTTAGAAATTACAGAGATAGATGTCTGCTCCATTTACAGAGGTGTCTGCTCCTATTTACCATGTCTTGACATCAAAACAGTTCAGGACGCCATGTAAAGTCAAAAGGCAAAACATCATAAAAGGCTGCGCGGCTGCTGTTTGGAAATGTATCTTGACTGTTTTATTAAGTACAGTGTATTTTAGTCTGCAGGACACGCCAAGGAATTGTTGTTTATACCTAAAGTGTTAGAATTTATAATAGCCATGCTATACCTGCATAAATCTGATTGATTTGTTTAAATGACTGGATGATTGAAGTAGCTGTACAGCTGTGAATGAGCAGTGACTATGAGGCATACTATAAATGGAGGCTGATGCCAATCAGCCCCACCAGCCTAACTTCAGTCTGTCTAAGTTAGCAGCTATGCTTCATAATACAGGCACTTTATGTCCGGTAGCCAAATCACAATAATAGGCTGGGCTCAAGGTTTAGGCTTTTGGTGCACATTTCTGGTTTAATTGTAGAGAGCAACCTAAATAAATTTCAAAATCAACAACAAGTAACCTTGTTATAACTCCTCTTCTTGTGTGGTATGAACGGTGCATCTCACCACAGTCATTTACCCTGAACTGTCCTCCAACACTCCAGGATTTAAACCGAGTCTAACCTTGGCTTAACGGCATTCAGGATGGGAACTCATTTCCTCCTTGGATGTTTTACTGTGAACATGCTGCTCTACACTGTAAGCCTCAGGGCTCATCTTAAATTCAGTGTGACAAATGCAATGAGCAGAATCACATGAGTGGTTCAAAGATGGTCAACTGTTAAAAGGATTTCAGATTACTCGACCGTAAAGAACGTGATGATAAGACGCCAGGAGCTAATAATTTTTCCTCAGTGTTATGCTGAGCTGCATTACAAGCTGACATGCACAGAGTGAAGGTGCTGCTCTAAATATCATCTGCCCTCATTTACATCTACAAGTGCCTGTCCATCAAGAGGTCTGCACGCTGGCTGCTTTCTGAGCTTTGCCAAACACACACTGAGTAGCTCATTTACTTTGCCACTTTCATCCACGTACAGCTGAATACTTCCAAAGTGAGGGCACTCTGTGTGTGTTTTAACTTTGTAGGCCACTAGCTCTATTAGTGACTCTGTCAGCAGCCATATTTCAGCATCTGTATGTGTTCCCACCCCTCTGCTCCCAATAACAAACACCATAAAGTGTCAATTGAATTATGAGCCCTGGTTTCTGCCTACTCATTTTGATAATAGATTTTGAGATAAATCACGCAGCTTTGTTTGGTGAGTAATGCTGGGCTGACAGGATAACAGAGGACAAAGCTCCCATACTCTGTAACCTCTACATCATGTAAAGCACTAACAAGATTCTGCAGGATGTTTCTCACAACAACATTTTACACAGGAGACCATGGATTGAATTTCTCCACTGTTTCAGAATCCATGGGTGTTAACTAGAGACAGAGCAGGGAGAGCGGCAGCCTGGCTAAGTACTACAAAACATAAATACAAAGCAGGCAGGGATCATTCCTGCCCTGGTAAATGGACCCTGCTTAAATTGCTGGAAGCCCACAACTCTGTAGTGACAGTTTTGCATTGTTCATTCCCCAATTAATAACTTCACTGCGAAAGGTTTGCGGGCAGCGCTCATTGATTCTGTGTTATTAAAACTCCCAGTGCTACCCACTAAGTCTCTCAGCCCTCGCCTGCAGACTGTTAAACAGGAACCCCCCCTACTGTCTGCTCTTCTAATTTGGGCGGTTTGCTATCGATATTGATTAGTTCTTGATATTCCCCTCTGCTGGCCTGTCTGTGAAACTCTCCACTGTAAGTCATTGCTCACCCACATGTCAATTACTGTAGAAGGGGAGAGCACCACTCTGTCTTAATGAAAGCAGATGGGCTGAGGAGTTGAACAGTTTGCTTCTGCTGCAGATATAAAGGGCTGTGTCGAGGAAGTGAGAAACTAGCTCGTCGTGGAAACTGCACACAGCTACCGCAGGAAATAATCTAAAACTGTAATTTAGAGTGATTACGGTGTCAACTACAAGTGTGTTCATCTGATTTAAAAAGAAAACATTACGGCTGAAGGTGATATACAGAGGAATAGTGACATATTCAAAGAGAATAACTATGAATTAGATTATATCCAGGGATTCATTTAATGTTTCTGACATATACTCTATTTCTCAGTTAATGCAGTGTATCTGGCATAACTTGTGTATTGTTGATAAATGTATTTTACTACCACTTTTGAAGATAAAGAAAGGAAATGGGAAAGAAAGGAGAAATATCCAGATCAAACTATAAATGGGTTTTATGAAATTTCAACATGCACATGTGTGGTGCATGTGTGTTTTGCTTATTGTTAAAGCTGCAAATAAGAATTACTTTCATCGTCAATTAATCTGTTGATTATTTTGTCCATTAACTCATTAGGTGGATGAAATATCCCAAAACAGTAGAAAAGTAAAAAAAATAATAATTTACCATCACTACTTCCTAAAGACCAAAGTTACATCTATGAATCACTTGTTTTGTATTTCAACCAGCTGTCCAACATGCAAAAATATTCTGTTCACATAAGACTAGCAGCAAATCCTCATCAATTTCTTCTTAAAAAATGACTTGGATAAATAATGGATTATCAAAACAGTAATCTTGTTTCGATCAGCTAACCACTGCAGCTCAATCTGTTACTTCACTTAGATGTTTGAGTGTCACTGTGCAGAGTTTGACACTAGAAGGCTGTTTTCACATTCATCTGCTTTCTCTGTGCTTATCTTGGATCTTAGTTTAACACATTTTGTGACATCATAACTATGGCCTGAGTGTTGATGGATTCTTGAGGGCGATACTGATTTAGCTTTTAGGGTATTTCAAAATCTGATAACAACATATTGGCCAATGGTAATTTTTGGACAATTTATCTGTCTAGCTTTAATCACAACAATTTTGGAAAGCAATCATGGACCGATATGCAGCTTACTCAAGTGTGACGTGCAAACATGAAATCTTTAGCACACATACACTGAGAATGGACCTTTCAGTGAACTAGAAGACATTGTGTGTTCACTGTTTAAAGCTTTAAAGACAGACACAGTTAGCAACTAGCTGATGAACACAGCTGAGCATTTGAAGAGTCTTTTGTTGGCAAGGCGATCAGAAACTACAGATGAATGTTCGTAACTGCTGGATGTGTAAATGAACGAACAATGTTGTGTTCACAACTTGTTTCCACTGCCCCCAATGGGCCAAAAATCTGTTATTGCAGGTTTAAGAATGTTTAACAGACAGAAATTATTATTTAAAGCAAGTATTTTTACATGTCTTAAAACATGTCTGGAGGGGATGTCTAAATTCATCAAGGATTTGCAGTTACACTCTCTTCCTTCACTCAGATATCATGTCTTGTCATAAAGCTCTCTGTGTTCTTGACACCCACAGAACGATAAATAAAGCCTCCCTCAAACCTGCATGCTTTAGATCTACTTGAAACTCAAATTAGTCTGTACCCAGCAATTTATCCTGGCTGGAGAAATAGCCAGAAACGCTAAAGGGTAATTCTGAATGACTGAATGAATGATATGTGGCGGTGCCTCAGCTCTGCTTCCTCTGACACAGGTGTGTGAAGCTCATAGCCACAAGCCAGCAGCCAGCAACACCAGCCAGGATTGCCAGCTTGAGGCCAAATTCAGATTTAGGTGCAACAGCCACTAAATTCAATGGGAATACAGTAGACAGCTGCTGGGCATGGGCATGGTCTGCATCTGCTACAGTACCACTGTGCAGAAAGCTGAAGAGAAGGATATGTAACCATTCAAAAAAAATAGCACCAATTTCACTTTTCACTGTATATGATTACATTTCAATTATCTATCAGACTTCAGCACAGGTTCTGAAAACATCTTTTTTTACATGCACGGCTCAGGAATTAAACACAGCCCTATTAGGCATCAAGACCTTGAAGTATGTGCAATCATGATTCCTGAAAGCAGTTATTAGTACAATTTAGTCTGATGAGCTATTAACACATGTCAATGGAGATGATTGCTGAGATGCACATTTCCTCACCACCTGCTGCATTTGATTATCACCGACAGAAAGGCGGAAACACCATCCTGAACTTCAAATCAAAATCTTAATTTGAAAACTTTTCAAACAGGTACAGTATGTATGACAACTCCACAAAGCAGAGACAATTTTGTCCAAACATTTTCATTATTTGGGTAGAAGTTTGCTATTTTCTCTGATAAAGAAGCATGGACAAAGTTTTCAAACTTGTTATGTTTTTTTTTTTTTTTTGGCCAGTGGAGACTGCTGTAAAATTTAATAAGGCCATTTTCTACACATCCTATCTTATTGCAGCAGCAGAGTAATGGAGCGTCATGCATGAACAAGGTTGATTAACAGGGAGGAGTTGCATTCAAAGCAAGAGTATGATGACTAATGTGGGGAGACGTGAATTATTTGTTCAGTTTCAGACTGAAACCCAGCATCCCCTATTATCAGAGATGATCATGAACAGGAAGACAATTCAGATGACAGAAGCAGTGGGCCCTGGGTTACTACAGGAAGGGACTGAGATATATTTGATATATATATATATATATATATATAAAACGGCAGAGTGCAGCAAATTACTCCTTAAAAGCACCCTTGTCTTCTCTGTGCTGTACAGGAGGAGAGGACATCAGAGTGATGTACAGGATTCAGAAGGGACTGGGGTGGTGATGATATCAGAAATGGGTGTGAGAGCTCTCCATCCTCAGACATGATAGATAATGGCATTTCTCATCACTAATATGTATAGCGCTGCCTCTTACCTATTCCGTTATATTCCACTCATAGCCGCCGTCAAGAATGCCCTTTTGGGTTTTTATGGCTTTTTATATGATTGTTACCATCACATTTATGCTCTCTGAAAACCTCTCAACAAAGCACTAAACACATGAACGGAAAACACATTAAGAATCAAGAAAGGCTTCTGGAGCAGCTCACAGAGATAAATAAGAAATGATGCTGTAAATGTCATGTCCATCCTTCTTAAAATATGTGTAGTGCAATAATATATAAAGAGGAGAAATGTATTCATGTATATATGTAGCATTCATGGCACTGAAGCAGGAAATTAAATTGATTTGATCAAAGTTAGTTAATTTGACAACCAAACTACAAAACAACTTTATAAAGACATAACGTTCGGATAACCTAAACGGTATACCAATGGAATATTTTGGCTTTAAAGCAGCTCTAATCAAAACAATGTGTCAAATGAATAATGCAACATTGTGTTGACTTGACCTGAAGAGCGAACCATGACAACATCAGTGGGTGTGTCATATTCTAAAGGTCGGAGAGAGACAATGGAAAAGTCAAGTGAGAAATCGCCATTCAAAACAAATATCTGTAATAACAGAACAAAAGCTTGCAGATAATCAATGCAATCTGCCATCTTGCTACTGCTGCTTCCTTCCATTGTGAAATGTGCATCGCCCTCCACTGATGACGCATTGCTGATTTCAACGGTTGTGGTAAAAACTGTTGGAAACGTGGGCGGGTTCATTAGACAACACCAAGGTTCCAAGAATCCTGAACACAGCTATTTTGGTAAAAAAAAAAAAAAGAGCCTTTCATATGGTTTTTAACAAAAAAGCTTACTGTACACTGCTTTCTCAGCACTGAACAGTACATGGACATAGCTAGCAGCTAGGTGGTGAACATAGTGGAGCATGTAGCAGAGAGTCAGATGTTTCCCTCAGGAGTTAGTCAGGTGGACACAAACATGAATCCAAAGGAATGATAATGTTGCTCTGTAGAAAAAATAAGTTAATACAGATTTAAACTGAGCTCTAAAAAGATTTGAGAGATGGAACGACATTAGCTAAAGCTTCATTCCTGATTTATAGTATGCTGCATCTATAACTGCCACTGGCTTTGACTTATTGATTGAGTGCATTTTTCACTTTCAAACTTGCGTGAATCAGCAACTGACTGAAACTGTGCTTGTATTTTCAACATGAGTTATGTGTATTTATGATTAAAATTGCAAATTGTGCAGCACACAGGCCCCTTGCTTTGAAGTTTTGCATGATCTACACATCTGCAGATACTCATATAAAAATCTGCGTGTACATCTCTAATTCTGACACAAAACAATACGATCAAAGCTTCATGCTCTGCACAATCTGCATTATTTTTAACATATCAGCATGTTAAGGAACAGGATGCAAGCGGCTGTGGGGGGTGAAGGTGATGGTGATGGCGGTGGACTTGTCTGAGAAGCGGACTGCTGGGCCATCGATCTACCACAACACATCACTCCAGCTCCATTTACAGAACCAATCACATCCCCCGCTGATTGATGTGCGGATAATTGAGCTGTCGCTAGGGTTTTCATGTTTCTCCTCCAGCTTGTTCCAGACTTTAGGAATTGTATTGTATTTTACTTTAACACCATTTACAACAAAGGACATCCTGATGTGTATTTATGTCAATATTCTGCCAGACTGCTGTCAGGGAGACAGAGAGATGCTAACTCCTGCATGATAGACCACTAGCCTGTCCAGGCTAATTAACCTCAGGGGCCAGGCCTCCCGCTACCCTGCAGGGTCAGCCGGTGTGGCAGCTGCTTCATCCCGACATCACACAGTCACAGACTCTTTTCTGGCTCTCTTACCACCACACTTTACTCACTGCTATAATAGCTGTGATCTTGAAGTAATCAAATTGTTGTTCTGTGTCATTCAGAGTTATTTGGCCTTAAACTTTAATCCACCTCAAAGGAATAGTTTTACTTTTTTTGTAAATACCTTTACTCGCTTTCTTGCCATGACTTAAACGAGAAGATTGATGTCTGTAAGGTGAATGTATAGCTGGAGCCAGCTGCCGGTTACTTAAGTAAACTAAAAGTAATTAAAAGTAACTAAAGCTCACTAATTACCACAATGTATCCCATTTGTTTAATCCTTACAAAAACCAATCCTTCAAAATTTTTTACAGATTGATTATGTGCCAAACTATTTCTTCTTATGCTAAGAGGCAAACATTATTAACTACAGAGAATCCAGGCTAGTTTTCACCCCCCATTCCCAGTCTGTATGTTTAGCTAAGCTAACCGGCTGCTGGCTCAGGCTAGATCAAACCTTCAACAAGAAAGCAAATAAGCACATATCCCAAAATACTGAATAATTCCTTTAAGAGCTAATTGCTCTTTATACTATTTATAGACCAGGCCCTGATAAGAGCACAACATAGACAGTGAGCTGGCTGTTGCTCTGTTAGTATGTAACCTGTGTTCTCTTCTTCCTTTAGCACCAACTGCTGTTTTGCCAGTGTTTTATATCCCCACCTTTAGCTTTTCCTTGGTTTTAGGAGTTTTGACTGGTTTTGCTGATGTTGCTTTTTATGTGCAGACCCAGCCATCTGTAAAACCTGCCTCTTTTCTTTTTGCTCTCAGATGGGGTCCTATCAAAGGGTGGCCTGTTGTGGTGACAAGTCCACTCTTTTCACTGCATGCTTAAGTGTGTAGTTGGCTGTATTTGCACTGTGCACTGTTGGCACATGTTTTGTGAGTTTTGACTCTGTAGTTTTCCTCAACTTCAGTATTCTGCGTCACCTGCCTGGTTCATAACCATTTTATGTTGCATTTTTTAGAGGCTTAATACATTGCAGAGTCTTGAGTCTACCCAATTCGTAATGTTCAGTCCCTATTGAATTAAGTGTCTTTTTTATTCATGGGAACCTGTTTTTTGTCGCTCATTTAACAGTTTTTGGGTTAAACAAGGTCTTTGTACTGAAAAATCAAATACTGTGGAACTCTCCGAAGATCAGTTATGTAAATATTGTGATTATTATGTAAATATGTAGACTTGCTAAGATGACAAGTCAAAAGCTTCAAAAAAACATCCAACAAAGAGACCGCAACAAAGGACACAGGAAATCTGAATGAGTTTCTTATTTATGCATTGTTTTGGTGACAACCAGGCCAGATGGCAGTTTACAAGTGTCTGGGGCAATTTTTCCCAGCTAGAATTTACATGAGTCCTGTCACAATGATGATGAAGATGGGTTTTCTCAGTGGTCTGAGCAGCGCCACTTTACAGAGCACATTAGGGCATGAGAACCTCCTATGGTGTCTTTCTGTCGCTGAATAGCCGAGCAGCAGGTTAACGCTGCCCACATGGAAAAGACTGCTGCCAGAGTATTAATAATTAAAGAGGCTCTGCGTCTCTCCTCTTGCATTGTTCCCCTCGTGATGGCCATAAGCAAGTTCATTATCCTTTTCAGCATCGCCTCTGCTAGATTATCATCTGCTGCCCGCTGGTACAGCGGCCATCACATAAAAGCTTGCTTTCCAGCAAACTGCACCATTGCTCTCAGGCAATGGCAGCTTCATCAGAAAACTCTGCCATGCACTGAGATAGCAGGTGATAATGCTTCCACACAGCAGGCCACATTTCAGAAACACTGCTTTCTCTCTCTTTCTCTCTTAACAGTATAGCAGGGGTCTTGGCTTCTTAAAGCCTGTGTCCAATATCAATGTCATTATTTTCATTCACATATTATAAATAATGCATACGTGCATGAAGTGGGTTAGACAGAAAAAATGATCAGTTGAAAAAAACTTTCCATGAGCAGTTGTACACTGTCTAGACAGGGAAGTGTTATTAAGAAAGACACTGTATTCCTGTCTGGTCCAGCATTTTTTTGAACTGATGCTGAACATGACCTCTGACCTCCAGGGCGGTAATACAAAAAGAATGTTTTCCAAGGATTGATAACATAAATCATTTGTTGCTATATGCGATGATCCAGTGGGTGCTTGCAGGCCGAGTATCAAATGAAGTGATACTGAGCACCAGTGAAATTGAGACTCGGTCAAACAATACGGGTAAGGTGGTAAAGATTCAGTTGAGATGCAGAGATGAGGGGACCGCAATGGGTCACTGAGTGTGAACAGTGGTACGGGGGGGGGGGGGGCAGAAAAGTTAGACAGTAAAGCACAAGGAAACTCTAGGGGAGAGAGAGGGCAGAACACCATTTTAATAATGTTTAGCTTATTTAACAGGCACAAATGTATTAAAAGCAATTAAATAAGAGTGTTAGAGCTACTAATTATAGTGTTTATCCAGTGTGCGTCTGAATGGTGACCAGGTTAATACTTGACTTCTAAGAGAAGGAGGATGAGGATATAGCTGACAGAGGTGCCAGACAGAGACATCTAGCCTACCCTCATTAATATACAGGCAAAATAATGGAAAAACCTGACATATAATGCAAAAGTAGGTGAGCAGCACCACAAACTGCAGCCCTCAAAACGACCATACACTTGAATTAACATTTCTCTAAAATAATTTCAATAAAAACAGAACATTATAACCTTCCTGAAGGCAGAATTTATTGCTGTTGTATTAGCCTGTACTAGTTTTAGTTAGGAGTACCTAATTATTTTTACTAATGTTACTAGTGCACAAATTCATTTAAAATTTCAAGAGCACTGGAGGTTACCAGTTGGAGATATAATTCACCTGCACCTTACACCAGAGCACTCTGCATACATCTGATGCTGAAGAGCAAATAGTTTGCACAAGGATGAATACCATGTGGGTAAAGATGGCCCATCCTAATACACAGCTAATGTATTCCATAAGGCCATGAAAAAAATATGACACATGCTATTATAAATATGGATGTTGTTGACAGTCCTACTTTTGGTTTGTGCCTTCACAGATAATGTGAAACAAGGCCACGTGAGGACATACATGATCTGCTAGATGAAGAAATAGCATGTCATGTTGTTGTGGAGCTGTATTGTAAGGCTCCTGTAGGAGCTAAGAGGGTCCTCTGGGAAGAATAATATGGCTGCGCATTCATGCCAGATGTCCCTGAAGGGAGGAAGCTAACCCCTTTCATCTATGTGCTTGGAATACTCGTGATTCATGAAGCATGTGCCACTGCTTACAACTGGGCCCTTTACTCTTTATGTGGCCCTTTAATTTGAATGCCTGACCTCCCACAGCTGCCAGAGATGGTGGACAAGAAAAATGGTGGCGCTTAGAGGGAAGCATGGATGAGAATGATTTTGACATTTGTTTCGGGTGTTGTCCCATTTCTGCATGGATCAGTGTCCGCCACACATCAATTTCACATGAGTTAGATCCAAAAGCAAACACAGCCGGAGGGGCTATGGCTGCCTGGTACTCAAATCTTTGGAACAAGGCCTCCAGACATCATAGTGCAGAGCACGTGCAAACAACATATGCTTAGCAGCTACCGCTCATCTCATGATAGCACAAGCGCTGCTGCTTCAACAGGTTTATGGTCACACAATATATGGCTCGTGATATATTCGCAACAGTGGTAGAGGCATGTGCTGAAAGTTGTTTGCTCCAACAGAACCAATATTCATCAAATCAAAAAATGAGAGCCCCTCTGGGAGCCAGGACATATCTGAGTCTTGAGTTTTATTTCCTCACATGTAATCTAAAGGTGAATAGATCTGCTCGAGACAATTAATTGAATAAATCAAAGGCAAACACCTCTTTATATATTTATAAACATTTAATAACACTATTACTCTTGTTGACATTGCATTTATTGGTTGTGTATATCCTTAGTAAAGAATGTCTCAAAATCACATTAAAACAGCAGAAACAACAGTGTGCTTTGCAATTTGGAGTTGCTCCCTCGTTGCACATTACAAGAGTGGAGACTTGAAGTTACAGCTCAGAGATATTTACTGCAATGGCCACAATAGGAGAAAGCTCTGTGAAGTGGAAAGAGATAACACCAAGATGTGTTTGACAGTTTGCTGGAGTTCTACAAATTAAAAGGAGCACATGGTCCTCAAGTGAAATAACAAGTCTGATGTGGAGGATGGACAAGTAGACGCTGTGAGGCCTCAGTAGATACATATGCAGGGAGCAGCAGAGGAGTATATTCAGCTCCAAAGTTTTTTTTTAACTGTGTCACTGCATCAGGCTTAACTCACTTTGGTTCATTTCTAGCATTTGCTTTTACTCTTTAATTTGTGCAAAATTAAGTAATGCACACAGTAAGTGAGCTAAAGAAGTCTGTGGACAGTATAACATGTTTTATTCTTTGTGTCCATAATAAGAATGGCAGAAAGATTACATGTATTGGTATTTACTGTAATCTGAATACTACTGAATAAAGATTCTGTTAAGTCAGATGTTGAATTCATGGTTTGGTAGGCTTTAGCTTGCCGGCCGGAAATCCCCTTACAATACGCAAGTGCTAATGTCAGCCATAATTCAAGTAGACAGGGTTTGAATTATGACCAAGGGTTTTACATTATGACAGATAGAACATAAAGACAGCTCCATCCTAACATGGGTAGTCGAAGGTACTGTTCATGAGGCTTTTTCAAGAAGTCAAGCTTAAACAAATCTGAACTGGCATGTAATTTGTTCCAACTAATTCGAATGCAAACCCTAGATAGCATATCCAATCCATACCCCCACTGGAGTTCCCCTTTAAATCAGGGGAACTGAACAATAGCAATAAGTATTTTGGAAACTTTTGCTGTTAGTAAATCGTGACAACTGTGCAGGCAGGAAATCGGGGGGGGGGGGGGGGTGACGTGTAACGAAGGCCTGCAGTTCTATTCATTAAATGAAATTTGCATGATTTTACACACTGTTATAGAATGAGTTGCAAATTTGGCAGTATGCATGGAAGGATTACGTCAGCATCCAAGAGCAGTGATTACTGCTCATCAAACTAATGATATGAAATTACCTAAGATAACCTCCAGCCAACTGATGAACTAATCACGCTGGTGCAGTTTGAGTCTGTGGTCAGTTTATATGACTCAAAACTTATATGACTTAACACATTATCTGAAGTCCTTTGAATATGTGTTCTATATGAATAAACTGGGATAGAGATATTGGATAGATATAAAGAGAGCTTTATCATTTGAGCTGAAACAATTAGTCAATTAACTGATCGAAAGAAAATTAACTACCACCTATTTTGATGATTGCTTTTCAAGCAGAAATGCCTTGGGTTTGTTAGTTCCAGCTCCCTAAATGTGAGGATTTGCTGCTTCTCTGTTTTATGTCATATTTGCATTTTAGCAAACAAAATGATGCATTTGAAGACAGCACCTTTCAGAACTTGCAATTATTTTATGGACAAAATGAGAGATGGATTACTTGAAAGATAATTAGCAGATTAATCGATAATGAACATAATCATTAGCTACAGCTCTATTCATCATTAAAAACTATGTTGTGGCCAACTCATTCCTGGATCATTTCTCAGAAAAGCAAAGCCCTCCCCGCATTATATTACTTAATCAGTCCTCATGGGAAATTCATTCTCTGCAGCTGACCCACCCTGACTGTTCAGGAGCAGTAAAGAGCAACAGCATGGCTCCTTCAGCTTCTGATGCCAGCACCTCAAGACCTCAAGAGCTATGGCAGGAAAAGACCTATTACCAAAGGAAATAAGAGGGTAAAGCAAACAGGAGCATCCACAAACCCTAGAAAACATGGGGAGACAATGCAAGAACCTAAATTTCCTTTAAAATCAAGCCTTCAGAAGCTCTTCATTTAATTCACACCTCTTATCTCAACTTATCAGGGTCGATGTTAAGCGATATAATTTTAATGTAAGGTTCCTGTGTGTTGTGCAGACTGTGGTGGCCGGGCCGAACGCATGAGCGAAACGATAAGTCCAGTGCCCCGTCCGCCATGCAGGCAGAGTCGCACGCAAAACAAGCCCTGCTGGTTTAAACGGTTCTGGCTTAATGAACAGCGACATAGAATAATCTCTGCAGCCAGGTCGCAGGTGCACACTCCAGGCTACTGTTAACTCAGTCAATCTGACAAAACATTGATCAAAGGCACACGGGCTCAGGGAAGTGTAGCTCAGAGCCCATAGAGCGCTGCTTCTCTTAGGACACAGAAGGATATCCGTCACAAGTTTAACCAAGTGAGAAAAGTGGCCAAAAATAGAAATTAATATAAAAAAGAAACCGCTTTAAATCAGACATACCACTTTTGTGCTCTTAGATGCAGTCAGCTCTTAGTTGCATTATACTGACAAATTCCCTCTTAATGCAAATCTGGTGAGGATTATGTGAACTAAAGTGCAGCAAACCACCACATTCGCACAATAGCAGCAGTCACATTTCAGAATATGCTTAAGGGAAGTCATTAGCAGTGAGCTGAAGAACTTAAGTTTGGCTTAACTGTGGCCATTTTAATTTTTAATTATCTTAATATCTCATGTGACTTGGCAGAGGCAAATTTACTCATTTACCATCATT
Source organism: Lates japonicus (assembly GCA_033238685.1). Lineage (NCBI taxonomy): Eukaryota > Metazoa > Chordata > Actinopteri > Centropomidae > Lates > Lates japonicus. The sequence goes on from BRZM01000888.1 coordinate 35,449, forward strand.
ATCGTCCACCAAAGATTTTGTGTATCCATCTTTCTCAAGAAGAACGTTCATCGTGTTCTTCTCGGTCTCAGTGAAAAGTAAGATATCCCATTGATTGAACGTGTTACTGCTCAACCTTTAGGAACAATTAAAGGAAATCATTAAGTTTAATGAAATACTGGAGTGGTGGTCTACTTCGTCAAAGGTTTTCCTCATTACAATGGCCCCACAAGGTCAAGTATATGTGATACAGCTCTGTTCACTATGAGTTACGCCTCTCTCATTAGATTTCTAATCTGCAGGGAAGATCCTGCCAGATTTAGCCCACCAACTCACTGAAAGTACATGATGATAATAGCCTTATGGCAAAATCCTGTTCTAACCCTTTAAGGAACCATGCTGAATACTTTTATTGATATCTTAACTTGCTGCTGATCACTCATCCATGCAAATCATTGATCCATTTCATGCAACAAAGGAGATCCAGGATGATGCTCTGTTTTCAGCTTGCGTTCATCATGCAGAGCAACTCTGGCAAAAGTCCCACCATCTTTCCAATATAGATCTACTTGTCTTTTGCTTGCCAAAGTGCAGGCCCTAGAGGACAGCACTGGACAAGGAAACTGAAGGTGCAGTAGCTCTGAAGTGAAGTGGAACAAAAAAATCTGGACTGTATGATGTTGAAAAATAAAGAAGGAAATCGAGTCCAGGTGAGAAACTGAATCATGTTTCAATACAGACAGCACTCACCCTTCCTGGCAAGATTTTTTACCAAGAGGATCAATACCATTTCCAAATCCTTTTCTTTACAAACAACCTTTTTGTCCACCAGCCTGTTTAGATTTTGGTTTGTGATAAATATAATTGCGTGGATGCTGCTTGATGGAGGTTGCCTGATCCGAAGCCCAGGCGCACTAATTAGGAATGTAGGAATAATCCAATGCCAATATTAGGTTGCCCTGAGCACCAGCCCTGGATAAGCATTTGTGAAGGTCATCCCCCTCAATCAGCTCTGCTGGTTATCATGTCAGACCAGAAATCGTGACTCATAAGGCTTTCAGAGTCAATGAACGTCTTAACCTCTGACTTTTTATTCCTTTTAATTTTGAAAGAATAAACAGATCACAAGGGAATCTGTGTCTAAGGTATTCTAAGTAATTTGGAGCAAATAAGTGAAAAACAGGTATTTCTTTGAAAACATGATTCTCTAAACTCTGAGACCACAAAGAAAAAAGTAACTCGTAAAAAAATGTACACAAATCAAACACATTTATTATTTATTCTATGCAGCATGTGTTTAATATGCATGTATCTAACCAACCTGCATGTTTTTTGCAACAGTATGGTCCTGTCTTTCTTCTCACTTGAGTTCTAACTCTCTGCTTTTACAATTCTCACCCACTTGATAATATGTCATTTCACATCTTTAGTGTGAAATCAGGCACAGTTCTAACAACATTTCATTTCAAGCACAAATTCAAGTGTCACAAAATGTAGCAGTAATCAAACACTGTAATTATCTGGTCACTGACAAAACACTTCACTAATTATGTTCATCACACCTACTTCCTCTGCTAAATAAACATTTTGAATATAGTTTATTCTAAAGAATTCAATGTCAGTGTCTTGAACTTTCTCCATCAGAACCTTTCCTGTTCTTGCATTCACTGTGTCATTTTTTTGGACATGACATTTCAGTTTCTTTGGATTTGAAGACTCCTCAGTTGCAGTACAGAATGCCAGAACTCAGGTATTTTCACCTCAGTTGACCGTTTGCAGCCCAAATAAATGTGCCATTGTCATGGGTGAAAGCAAAGAAGAGCACGAACTGGGACCATGAAGATATTGACTACAACTGAGAAAAATGTGACACTGTGATAATATCCTGAGCAAGGACCACTTGATGCTGACTCACAAGAAAACTTGACTTTAATAAAACCACCCTCTTCATCTCCTGAAATACAAAGTTCACTATTGTTATTACACAAGGTTAGAGGCATCATTAGCTAATGTTGTTTCATCTGATGCTTGTACTGATGGTAATTTTAAGACAAGATTAAGCTCCACAGCCATGCTAGCTGTTCTGTGAAGCTGTATTTATTTCATATTTCCTGCTGTTCCGTTTCTAAAACTTTCTAAATTGATGATATGATTTCCTGCTCACCTTCATTACTGCCCTCCCAAATTACACACCACAGTAAATGTACACATTAGAATGTCTTAACTTTAAAATATGATATATAAAAATAACATTTCACATTTAGCTCTTTTTGCAATGTCCTGGGTTATGCGAATTTATCTATGATATATACACTCTCCAGACTACATATTAACTTGTATTGAAACACAATCCATACCAAAATATTGTGAGTTAATTGGTATCACATACCATAAAGTCTTAGGGTTTTCACTATTCTGGTGTAAATCAATGCATGAGCACATACAAAATAGCCAGAAATACCCGCGATATAATGTGATAAGAAGCTTCAGTCAAAAACCAAGAATGTGTAAACAGATTTTGGCATAAATGTGGATGATTATTGAGTAAACAGGATAAGCATTTGAGGAAGCCTTTAGTGTCTGATTTTCTAATCCTTCTAGAAGCGGGTAGATCAAGGATTCAGTGCTCGCTGGGCCCCCGATTTCAGCTGCAAGAAATGACGAGATAGAATGAACAGCAATGTGGCAAGATTTAAGTTTCATAAATAGGTATAAAAATTTGATGAGGTTAATTGAAGAAAGAAGCTATACTGGATGAAAACAAACATTAAAACCATTTCTAAATGCTTCTAAACAGTGGCTGTCAGAGAAACAGTTCAACCATGTCCTGATTTTTCCACCAAAACCCACACATCCTGATTGATCTCAGTCTGGACATATATATGGCTCAAATACAAATCTATACAATACTTGAATTTCTTGTGCAGAATTAGTCAGGTTTACACAGGCTAATTGCACCTACAAACTTTGAAGTTATTTGTTATATTGCTTAAAAGCTCAAAACTTACTGAACCTAATTTGAGCCCATATAAATACAGATGCTTGGTCACCTTTATGGAACCCTTTGCCCTAAAAACTGTAAAGCACTGGCTGCCAATTTACAGGACAAACAAAGGTTTTGCTAGGGTTAAGAAGCCATGTCAAACTAAATTGAGATGACAAATGAGCTCTTCCAGGTTGAAGATAAATGAATACACAGAATGAGTGATCTGAGTGCTTCTGGAGTGACAGATCCTGCCAAATGATTGAGCTGCTGAGTCAGTGGTTAAATCAACAACAGAATAAATGGATCTAAGACTGCAAAGGACAAGTGAACAAACACCACCAACATCCACTACTGGTGGAAAGGATTGATAGTTTGAGACCAACAGGTCTCACAAAGGCTTCGACACAACACAAGCAAGGATACTTTTAATTGTATGGATTTCTCCTGAATAAATGGTTAACATTGTACTGGCTGAACATCGACATTTTAGCACTGCCGTAGTTAGCAGGTTAGCATGCCGACTTGAGCATTAGCACCTCACAGAGCTGCTATTATTGTAGAGTCTTTATTCTTGTGTCCTCTCACTTTCCTTTCCTTTCCAAAGTTTGCACATCATTAAAACCTCCATCATACTATTTGAATACCACGTTTGTTCACACACACCTTATTTTTTTATCTGTAGAAGACTGTAAAAGCTCCAACAAAACTTTATGTAGTTCAGCAAATTATATTTTGTTGTGTGTTTCCGTGTGTTTTCACTTTCAGATGTTTTATATCAGCCTGTTCTGTACAAGTTTTACTGCTTCAAAGTTAAAACGCCCACCTCTGCTACAGTGGTGCAGCTCAGAAACTATTAACCAAGGATTAACTGAGGATACAAATACCTGTCTTTAGCCCCCAGTGCTTCATGTCACAAAAAAATGAAAGTCTTTTGGGGAAATGGAAAAGAAAAAAAAAACCCTGACAGCTACAACAAACCAATACACCTGAGACAAGCTCGCCACAAACAAGAGTTTGGTTGGAGATGTAGTGCTTTTTACTTTTTCCTGCATTACTCAATGGGCTCGATTGAAAACCATTGTTTTAAGCTATAACCTGGCTATTTCCTCAATGCTGGCCTCTATACTAACACTAATAGCAATAGAAGGAATCTGGTTTACTACATCAAATATGTTACAGTGGTAGAGTGATAAAAGAAGCAATTACCGTCATGTTAGTCATTGAGCTTTATTGTCGCCTCTCAGTGCACGCCTAATATTGATATATCTCCATCCACCTTATCCCACTACGCCAGAATAATAGCTTGCTGACATGTGAAAAGCGTGCCTTTGTGGGAACACTATACTAAACATAGCCACTGTGAGCTTATTATGATCTACTGGGGCCTGTGATTTATAACCAAGATTTGTATTACTGTTCAAGGAGACAGAAGTGCATAGTCATTTGCTAAACGATAGGCTTTTTTCTACGCACCACTGGCAGCGATTTGCTTTCAATATTTTTTTATTTGCTCTTGTGCATTGGCAACAAATCCCAAACAGAAGAACATCATAGTGGTAAAGTTAAAGGACAATGATTCCTCTCTTAATAAGTACCATCAAGGTGCCTTGAGCAAATATGTAAACACTGCTCTTGAGCTTCAGAGGACTGTAGTGCTTGGTAGAGGTGAGTTTAGACAAATTAATATGAACATTTCGACCTAACCACTGCTGTGTAAATAATGCTACAGTGTTACGCTTAAACTAATCGTCCCCATCCAAAACATGACTACTAGAATTATAACAGGTACAGTGAGCTGTAAAAAGCTACAAATGAAACACTGCAACGATGTTCGGAGAGGGAAAAAAAGAAAGACAGGAAGGCTCCACTCTGTCTGTGTTTCTCATTATATTCCTGCTCACAGCAAATGGGTTAATATTAGCCAGTCGACGTGCCACGAAGAATTTTGTATGAATAGAAATGGCTGTTTTATTGAAATGATGTATTTCTGAAACATCTGCGCACGTTTCACTCCGCACAAACATTTCAAGCACTGAGACCAGCTGAGAGGATTTTCTCTGATGCTCACATTATACTCTGACAAATACAAGACAGAGATTTACAACACTGTCAAAGCCTCGGCACCATGGTCTCTGACAAATGATGTATAATTTCAGTAACAAGATGACATATTTAGGTTCTTATTTCTGCATCATTTGAGGGGAATAGCATGAAGGTTTAAGAAAAGTAACTGCAGTAGTAGCAGTAGCTGTAGTTGCAGTATAGACACTGATATGAAACAGAGCTGATCCATAATGAAAATGAGCCAGTACACTTTCTCTCAGTAGTGCATTTTTCTTACCAAGGAAATAGACGTCACACTTCATCCTTTTCCATTGCACCTGCAGCTCATGCCTTCCTTCCAATTGCTCTCCCCTTTTCAGCCACACTGTGTGTGTCTAAATGCAGCAATTAGCCCAAGTCATCTACATCCCAGGGCTCTATATCAGGCAAGTCCTTTCTCATCTGATCACTTTTGTGTTTCTGAATTGCATTTTAAGGTGTCATATAAATCGAGGAAGTGCACTTAGGCACAATTGAATAGATCCTTGAAACTATTTCAATGCCACAATTAATGTTTTTGTCCCCCTCACTGTTAAAATCTTGAGGAAAGGTGGTGCGGGCCTGTTTTAGTCACTGCACAGAGACGTTTAACATCTCAGAGGGATGGAACAAACTCAAATTCAGATGTGTTGAAGCCCGGGCGACCAGACGTTTAGCTTTGATGTTGCAGAATCTGCCATGCTCCATCTGAATAGTTTAATGGCGTACGAATCCCATCAAGAATTACAGAAATACGACATGCAGCAACCACATGAGATTACTGTAGATTCTCACCCCAGTCGAGAAAGCCTGGAAGATGTTTCTCCATGCAGAGAAGGAGGTGCTGCTTACTTAACTATGTGGTAAATTAAAAAAGGAAGTGAAACATTTCTTCTCAAAAACAAGGCTGAAAATGAAAATTAACTGTTAAATGTCACACAACAGGTGGCTCCCTTTTCATCCACCTCCACCTGCGTTTGTCATTGATCCAGAGGGGAACAATGATGTTGCGTAATCATGACATTTTATTAAAAAGACCCAGGATTATAAAAGCTCTTTACTAGCCCTTTATAAAAGAATGGCAACACTATACAGTACACCATTAAACCCATACATTTTCAACACAATTTCCTAAGATAAGAAACAACATTGTCTAATTCCATCTGCTACTTTGCACAAAGTGCTGACAGAGATCTGTACCCTGTCTTTCATGCTTCTACAGACCTACTTGAGGCACATAAAGTGTCTGTCCTACAGATTGAGGGCTTTTATCATGCAGAGTGCAGCATGCTGTGGATATATTGTCCTCCTCTCAATAACAGCATGCTACAGCTGAACACTACATCAAGACAAAGATCTATAATATAATGCAACACCCGTGTCCTTATTTGACTATTTGAAATCTGTGCTCTCATTAAAAAAAAACAGGAAGAAACCCTTTCCTTTGTACAACCCCGACACTACTTTTCCCTCCAAGAGGCATCACCATATGCACTTCTTCAGAGAAGTACTGCCTGATCTGTCTCAACTGACTAATAGCTCAATGTCACTTTTACTAAAAGCACGGCACCAACAATGACACTTGACGGATGAGATGTGAGTAGATGGGACATCCAGATATCACAGTTCACAAGCAAGTTTCATAAAGCAACAGCACTCACTCATCCAGCCCAGACACAAGAGATTAAATATGAATGGAGCCGAAGACATACAGAAATTATCTGAAAAAAAAAAGAATACTAAAAGCATACTATGATTTAGTATCCACTCAAACCTTAATCTACAAACATTTCTATATATATTTTTGGAAAAGTATACCACATATTTCCTACAGTTCTTCGAATATGAGTATTTGCTGCTCTTCACTGTTTTATATCATTAGAACTCAAATATCTTTTTATCTTTTTATCTTTAGACTGCTGGTCCAAATATCCTGGTTGGATAAACCACACGATTTTAAGATTTCAGCTCAGGGAAACTGTAACCAATTAATCAAAATAAATATTTAACAGACTGATCTGTAACAGTAATATTAGTTAGCCCTGAGTTAATTCAACAAGCCTGGCTAGAGTCAGATCAAACTGACTGATTTGTTAAAATGCTTTAATACAACTATCATCTTGATAGGCTGCTTATATAATGAGATTTTATCATCATACTTAACTGTTGCTTCCATTCCCTTCCTCCCAGCTTGATCAGACAAGAGAGAGCAAGCACACATCATTTTCAATCAGTCAGTCACAGAAATCTCACAAAGTTTACAGTCGTTATTGTAAAGGAGTCTGGGTGTTCAGATCGTTTAAAATGACATTTTCAGCTCCATGTAAGGTATTTATGCATCAATCGGCAGCCGCACAATGTAGAAAAAATGGTGATAACCCAAGTGGGAAATTGAAGCTAATGCACAGGTAATCAAGATTCATAAAAATATAATTATAGGCCAAATAATTAAAATTTTCCAAGATATGACTACATTTGGTAGAAACCACACAAGTAGCTACATATTCATGCCACTGGAAGCAAAACTTATCTTTGAAACATATTTGATTTTTTACTAGGTAGTTCTGGTAAATAAAAAAATAAATAAAAAACTAAATTCACTTTTCTTTTTTTTTAATCTGCACTTTGGTTTTGGTTTTTGGTAAGGTTTGGTCAAAGTTTAGTCACCTTATTTCCTACTTTGTTCCCCTCATCATTACTAAGGCTGGTAGAGGGCTTTGTCACAACTCCGTACTTTTCTCATTTTTAGGTCCCAACTGTGGAACTTAAATGAATATGGAAGAGCAGGTTCTGTGCTAAAGCTTTTTTGCTCAACTACAAATATGTTATTAAATATTTTTTACTTCAAAATATTACATGGTTGCCGTCCGATACGCCTGAGTAATACACTGGGGATTGTTTCACACCAGAACAAGCAGGAATTACTGGGCCAGCAGCATAAACTAATAAAGGGAATGTTTATCTTCCAAAGGACATGTGTCATTTGAATTTAGGCACAACTTAATATGGCTCGAATCTGAGGACAAAGCAGAGGAAACTGCTGCAGGGCATACTGTTTTAGTTAGCTCATTAATTGGGTGGCAATTATGGAAACAAATCCTTCAGGCTGTCCTGTTTTCTGCAGCTGCACTGAATACTGTATATATTGCTCTTGGATCCATTAGTAATAAGTCTCTTCAGTCTAGTTTTAAAAAAGAAAATGTAAGAGATGCCCAGAGCTTGAGGAAAATGTCCTGAGATCACATAAAAAATTGTTTTGCCTTTACTTTTTCAGATACACAGTATTTCCTCGTAATAAATCTTCTTGTAATAAATCTATGAAAAACCACAAGACAGATAATTCAAAAACAGTTTCCAGCAGCAAAACTACAAAAGAGAAACCATCCAACAATTATGTGTCAAAGTGGCTCTTGTTGTTGCTACTGTTTTCCAGTTTTATTCATGATTATTTGTCCCAAAATGTTCCCCGTAAACTTAAAGATGAAAGGAGAACACTAATGTTTGTCACTTCTGTGTAATATCCCACATCATCCTAACTTCTGAGACTTTCCACAGGTTATTCTCCACTGGTGATATAATGTGGAGGAGGGTTTAAAAGTTGTTTTGGTCGCACCTCAAGACACACTGTTGTTCTTCAAAGCACCAAATGGAGCAATTTTGTGTCAGCTCTCACTGATCCATCAGCGGCTGATGATAAGAGCGTAAAACGCTTCCATTCAACACTTGAAAAAACAGAATTATGCATAAAACTGTCTTTACACACAGCTCTTTTGCTTCAATACTGGAATGGAAACATTATGTGTGCAAATTGGAAGCTTACTTTAATAATGTGAGGGATGTGTCATACAGTATGAGAGGACTTAATCGAATACAGACACACTCACTGTTCATAACTTCATCTATGAGGCACTTCACATACTATATACAACACTTGAACATGAAAAACTACTGTACATGCATGTACATGGTGTATTCATAGACTTCTGTACTGCATCATGAGCAGCAAATGTCAAAACATGTCAACAACCAATAACAAATTATCAAACAATGAGCACCAAAACAGCAGAAATTAGCAGCCAGCAAATGACACACAGACCAAAACACGTGCAACATGCAACACGTAAATAAAACAACAGTAGCAGCTTGGAAACAGTTGCTAACAGTGGTTAAGCCATAGTGAAATTCTCTCAGGTTAAAAACGCACTTTTCGCTTCAATTTCTAAGCCCAAAAATGGACACAGAGTTCCGGGGAAAAAATGGCAAAAATGGAAAATAGCATCTGTTTTGTCAGCTAGTTTTGTGAGGCATCTAGTTGGAGCACACGACGTTAGCAGAAACAGCAAATATCTGCACTTACTGTGTTGAAGTGAAGGCTGTTCTCCTCGGGAAAGAGGCAGGAAAACCGAGCAGAAAGCCAAAACTTTCCAGTTTTGGGTGAAAGTTTGACACACACACACATACAGCTAATCCAAGCAGCGAAGAGCAAGACGATTATTTCCTCCAAAATGTTTGCAGGTTAGCTTGACATGTGCAGCAGCAGACCAGGAATGAAGGCATGGCCCTGAGAGCTTTAATATCCCGCCTAGGTTAAAATGATAGTTCATGTATCATATAGGCTACTATATTATGATATTTTTTTATATATAAAATTTCAGTTTATGTTGTTGCTGGTCAAGGTGAAGCTAATTTGGTAGTCAACAATATATCATTTTAGTTACTCATTATAGGCTTTCTGTCTAAAGCCAAAAACTAAAGCTGTCAGATAGACGTAGACGAGTAAAAAAAAAATACAACGTTTCTCTCTGAAATGTAGAATAAAAGTAGCGAGTTGCTTAAAATGGAAATACTCGAGTGAAGTAGAAGTACATCTAAATCAGCACTGAGTAAATGTACTTAGTTGCTTTGGACCACTGAGTATGTCATGTGTGAGCTCTCCAGTTGTCTGCATGAACTACTATGCATGCTTTTAATGTAATGCTGCACTCACTACTCTCACCAAATCTGTGATTAAAAATTGAAGAATTAGAAATCCAAATCCCAGTTTTTTTTATTTGCAAAAGAGAAACAAATCACAGCAGCTAAAAAAGAAAGCCAATGAAAAGACAGTAATGTTGAACTCTGTATTTTTGTTGGTGAAATGTTATATGCAGGCTCGAATATGAGCAGGTATAAAACAGAGAGTGTTCAGGAACAGGCTAACAGTGTCTCTGTAATTAACTTTAATCCATTTAAGACTTAATCTGCAGTTTGCTGTAAGACTTACAGCAATTTTTTGAAAGAATATTAAAATAATGAACATTAGTTGCAACAGGAAATATTACCTAACTATCCTGGTGAGGTTTTATTTTAATGATCAGCAGTCATGACAGTTCTAATACAGCAGCCATAAACCTGGTAGATATTGAAGCTTTATTCCATGCTCACCCCAAACTTGTTAATTATTTAACATTTTAATTTGGATTTTCTTCCATTTTAATCTCAGCCCAAAGACACCTCCTTCCCCCCTTTCAGATGAGTTTTAATTGCTCCACTTTCTCCATTTTCAGCAGGTTTCTGGCCAGATTTAATGCTGAATTTAAACCAAATGTCATGTTTACTGTCTAGCATGCCTTTACTTGTGAAGTTTGTGAAGATATATAATGAAAAAATACATTTTTGATTCAAAGTGGTGCTGTCCTCCCATGAACGTGTGACAAAATCTAATCATCCCCCAAGAGCTACGATGGACTCCATATTGACATGACTACAGTTTTATTTCATATGTCTTCAATTATATCACAAATTAGCCAGTAACTAAATACTAAAGACAGATACTTAGAGTTAAAGCCAAGCATTTTGTGAACTTATTGCAAAAAAATGAATACATTTCTAACATTATTGGATTTGGTGTAAAACATAAAAGTCATAATTTGCCACAACCAAAGGAGCTGTGTCATCCTTGAAATAGCAAGAGCTCAAAAATCAGACTCCTCCAGTTTTTATAATCAGATATAACATGGCCATTACCTTCACTGTAATGACTGTACATGGCAGTTATTCAAATCTATCTCTGTAATATGAGGACTGGCGCCTCCTCCACTCGTAAACTTCAGCAGAAATCACATAAAGAAGGAGGACATTTACTATTTTGTTAACTTAAATATGATGAGACTGCTGCGCTGCAGATGAGTTACAGGTTTCATAACTTTACTGAACAGGCTGCGATTTCACACAGGCCCACAGTGGATGTTGGGAAAATGGCTGATAATGAAGTTGTGCAAGGTGTGATGTGCAACGTGCGATGACGTGTTTCAGTATTGACTTTCTAAATTCACACATCCACTAAATTTAGAAACTGTGGAGACACACAGTAATCAAGCTGAAACAGATGACCTCAGATCATGTAATTAATGTGCGACCGGTATGATGTATGTAAATGTAATCATGCCTAAAGCACAACATTTAGCATACTGGTTTAATTACCTGGCAAACATCACAATGGATGTAAAACACTGAGGTGTAGTCCTGCTCGCAGATCCAAAACATTTGCTTTCTGTACTGTGATGGACGTATCCACAGCTATGCAATTAAAATAGAAATATGGTAATATTCATCTAGCCTCACCACACTCAACATACCAATCTAAAAGGCAGGTTTATGGTTTTACACACTCTCCCATATCATCATCACAGTCTTTGTTAGGTTTCTTCATAGTCACTTAAGTTTCATAAAACACAGCCACAGTTTCTTTGGTTTAGAATTCTGTTTATTGCTACATTTTGACACTGGACTGTCTTCTAAATGAGAAAGTTTATTATCAGTTTAAATAAACTCTATTAATTCACTTTTCT
>BRZM01000889.1:0-125827 GCA_033238685.1 Lates japonicus
TTTTCTCTGATTTAAAGTTACGGGGAAAGAATGAAAATGAAGAATTTTTAAGATCAAGAGCTAAATAACTTCTACCCTACCTGTCAGTGCAACTTTATCTCTTTTAAAACAAACACAATCTGTAAATGATTCCCTCTCCAAAATGTATTTATGTAAAATATAAGAATGCAGAAGGATCAGATGGGAATTTTAAAAATTAAATAGGAGATGTAAGTCAGGGGTAACGTGATATATTTATTGAAGAGGCAGGTTTTTGGGTTATGGTGGAGAACAGGGAGTGACTCTGCTGATCTGACTACAGTAAAGCCATTCCACCTTTTAGAGTGGAGGAGGTGGGGGTGAGGAAGGGGGGGGAGAGGCGATAACCAGCCTGCCGCAGGGAGAGGAAAGCTAAGTGGCAGGTAATGACAGAATGCAGATCACAGGCCGACGTGCACAACTAGACTGTGGCCTGGAGGTTTGAGCACCGGAGTTTTGTATTCGATACAAACGGCCTCATGGAGCCAGCAGTGGGACTGCGGGATGTGTGTGTGTGTGTATCTCTGTATGTGTGTGTGTGTGTGTGTTGGGGGGAGAAATCTGGATGTAAGGGCTAAAGAGTGCTTTGGGAGTCAAGCCAGGAGGGATGTTGCAGCAGCCCAGGCGGGGTGACTAAAGCATGAAAGGAGGGTTGGGTAGAGTCCCTTGCGAGGGAGGGGTGGGGGTGGGGGCTTGGTACAGTGGATGGTGTAGACTGCAAAACCTGCAGCAGCACATCTATGATAAACGGCGGCACAGTACATCCTTAGAACAAAAATCTGTAGGTGCAGGTAGAAAACGACCATGAAACAACCACCAAAATACAAGCACCTCCTGCGCCAGCCTCATATTTTCTACAGCTTATAGCTGCAGCCCTCACATCAGTCAAATGTCTCTCTAGTGAATAAAATCCTCCTGCCTCGGTAGACATACTGAATATTTCTGGCTGTCAGCTGTGCACATTTTGAAACCACACTGGAGCTACAACATGAGCCACATCTTCGTTTACTTCAAGTAAAAGAAATTAAAAGCAACATTAGAGTTACAAGACTTTGTGTAGCTGCCATTAAATGTCTCATAGCACCAAGTTAAAAGTGGGATCGTTACAAAACATCTGTAACGTTAGAAAATGAAATAATTTTTCCTCTCTCTCTCTGCAGTCTCAAATGGCGTGGGAGCTTCAACTGATCACTTACTCTCTTGTTGGATTCTGCTGTGCAGCTGCTTTGAGTTTTGGTGTGTGAGTGTTCATCCATGCGTGTGTGTGTGTATGTGTGTGAGTCCATTCTCCCTCTGCCGTCTTCACAGCAGGAGCCAAGCTTCTTAAAGAAAACACAGAACATTGAGCGATAGTGAGATTTAGTTTGTGTGCATGAATGTAAGTCACAGTGTTTGTGCTTCTCTACTGTAAGTCCACGAGTACAATATTTGTGTCTACGTTTTGTACCTTTGCACGCCTGTAGGTGTGTGTGTGTGCATGTGTGTGCACCTCATTGTGTTTTTGCATGGGTCTGCGTGGGTTGTATGGGCATGACAGTCATGGGAGTGCGATTCCTTTGATCACAACAGCAGCATGGAGAAACAGATTACCTTTCACTGCCGCGATGACAGAGAAGTGTTCTCAGGTTGACAAACCTCACCGGCAAATTTAATATCCTCCTCATTTCACTGACAAACACTGGGCCACAGGACTTGTATGTGAAGTCAGATTGAATTTGTTTGTGAATTTAAAGCTAGATAATGTGACGGTATCTGTCTTATTATTCCATTTCCTGAAAATAGAAAACACAGCGTTGTGCTGAGCTGCAGAGGGCTGTGTTGTGCTTTTAAACTGATTGCACCACTGTGCCAAAGTCAGCTGTGAGAAGATTAAAATGGATCTCCAAAGTATTGATATAGCACGAGGATTGTTGGCGGGAAATTAAAATCTAAAGCCAAGACGCTGCTTATATGATACTACCAAAGCGTTGCCAGGTTCTTCAAATTAAAATAACATGCTACACAACAGGAACAGATGAAATAGTCTAAAACAGAGCTAAGATATGGGCCAGTTGGAGCAAAGAAAACAAAGAATTTTATAGATATTACTTTTCTGTGCTTCTACTCAGTGTATGTGCAGCACAGTGTCTGCCATGCTTGCTTTGATGGCACAGACAACAGTTGCTGTTAAATCCATTTTGCATTCTAATGCTGTGCTGTGTTTTACTAGAAAACCCTTAATTCTGCTGTCTTAAAATATAGTGAAATATACACCCTCCTCCCACCCACATGCACTCACACACACATACAAATGAATGCACACATTAGCAGAAGTTCTGCCCACTCTGAAAATAGTATCCTCTGTATTACCTCACATTACCTCTTCAGTGTCAGGCTCCCTTAAAATGTTAGCTTTCCCCTCACAGGTCTGTCTCTTTAAAGACATAGTTTGACATTTTGAGAGGCATTCTTATTTGCTCTCATACTGAGAGTTAGATGAGAAGGTTGTTACCAGTCTCATATCTGTACAATAAATATAGAGCTGGAGCTTGAAGCCAGTTATCGTAGCTTAGCATAAAGACTAGAAAAGGGGAAACAGCTAGCCTGGGCTTTGTTTGAAAGGACCAAAATCTGCCTGTCAGGCACCTCCACAACTCACTGCTTAACACATTATATTTGATTTAATCTGTACAGAATCCTGGAGTCTTTTCATCAGTTTGCCAGTCAACCAGCTGAGTCAATTTGCAAACTTAAGAGATGCTAGTAGATGGATTTTGTCACTTCTGGACAGAGCTAGGCAAGTTGTTTTCCGCCGTTTCCCGTCTTTATGCTAAGCTGAGTAAACCAGCTACTGATGGCAGCTAGCTTCATATTTAGCATACAGACATGAGAGTAGCATTGATCCCATGTAACTTTCAGCAAGTAAGCATATTATTCCCCAGAATGTCCAGGTATTCCTTTAATAATTGATACAGATTGTCTGGTTTGGTTGGCACGAAGGTGACACCTCTCATTCACCTCATTCACAACCTCATAACCAGCACTTTGTGTCACAGCCTATAGGTGCTTTTACACTTACATTAATATTAAAATTAACCTCTCTATTTCAATAATTCTATTTATGGTTTTAGCTTTTTTTTTATTTTTTTTATTTTTTACAATAACCTGTGTAAGGCCATTTCCAGTTTTGAGAAGCCAACAAATTTCCTGCTGCTACAGTAATAACAGTAGCAGCAGTGTGCTACTGTTAGCACTGGCCAGTGTGCATGCTCCTGCAAATTCATAATCCAGTCAAATGTTGGCTTTTGTGCTTAGCGCTGCAGTCTGTGTAATATTACCATCTAAAGAGTTATTAATGATGGGGATATGAAGACGCATGTTCAGTAAACAGCTTATTGTGACTAAGAACTCAGCAGGATCAGGGACAACTAACCAGAGTGCTGTAAACAGCGTCTGTAAACACACTAGACTTTTGGCAACATGAAACTCATCACGGGGCGAGTGTGATCAAAGGCTGGTGGCACTGCTGATCTGAAAATCTGTTTTGGATTTAGAAGATACCCCGGGTAGAAGATACCAGACATTAAAAAGTCTGCTGTCTCGAATCAAAACATAATTAGAGCCGGAGACCTGTGAGGCTACATGACACGGTGTGTACTGTATGTAAAGGTTTTATTTTATGGACACGAAGAAGATGAAAAATCATGAATAATATATCACAAAGCAACGCAAGCACAGTTTCATTGTTTGTCTAGTAGAGAGTTCACAGAGTTTGGCAATGACTGCACACACACACACACACACAGACACACACACTATACTCAAATACCCACACAATTCCCCATACATTAAACTGAATCCAATTCCAATGGCATGACATGTTACACAGCTGTAACAACATTTTGGACCCAGCAACCTGACCAGCCCTCAACAGCTGCTGATGTCTGATCTTGTCGGTGCGTGTGGTGGGGGAGGGGTTAAGAACTAAATCTGGTGAACCAAAAGAAGTAGAGGAGGAAGTATGCTCCAAGTATTTGGATCATTTGCACATCTTTTATCAGAGTTTTGTAAGTTGCAGCTACCAAGTATAAACCTGTCACACTGAACACATCATTCCTTAACTGTGCTTTGTGGCTGGTTGGCTTTTTGGTTTCATGAGTTTTATCCATTTCTTTTTACAGTCATTGTAAAACATTGGAAATTTTAGATAGATGATGTCAGGCTAGATTAAATCAAAGTTGTGCTCTGACACTAAAAAATATAAGAGCAGCTGCTGTATCAGATCCAGTGTGCTCCTTTTTAACACTGTGGACAATTTGGAAGTGACAACTGTGCCAAAATGTGCGGCATGCTACCATCAGCACATGTGACGCTGTGATCAGAAGGTTGTTGGTCCTGATCATCAAATGTCTCTGCTCAGACGATGGTGAGCATGTGTGTGCGTGAATATTTAACCCTGAAACTCAACAATATGAAACGACGTCACCTGACAGGTGAAAAGAAATCAGTCACTCCCCTACTATTTTTTTAAATGACATACATCAAGGTTAACATTTAACTTCCAAAAAATATATTTCTTGGAGACAGATAGTTTTGATGGAACGCCGGCAGACTGATGGTGACATCTGTTATCACTGCACTTTAATTGAATATTTAACACTTAACACTGTTTCTGTGTGAATGTGTGAGACAGACAGACCGTGTCTGAGATAACATCCGCGTACAATACATGTAAGAATACTTGTCATACCTGGTGTAGATGTGTGTGTGTGAGTCATATGCACTTTATCATTTTATCATGTGCGCGTGTGTACCCCACCCCCGGTGTGGTTCAGTTCTGTGTAATGCACCTAGCCTGAGGGCTCGGGTTGCCAGGTTGTGTAAATAAATTAAAGCAACAAATTATGTTTAAAAGCTTCTCCCTCAGGCCAGGGAAAACTAAGATCCATTATTCATGGCTTTTACTGCCGGGAATCTAAAGGCAGGTGTGTGTGTGTGTATGTGTGTTTCCGTACGCATACTTATCTGTGTGTACCACTATTTTTTGTTAATTATTCAATTATTAACTGCCCTAACCCCATCACATTATCTTATTGATGAAATTGAATAGCATTTACATTCTGATACCAGTAATAAAAACCACAACAATGGATGCTGATCTTCAGTCTTTCTCTTCTCTTTGGATCTTTGTGCAGTAAATGAAGACATTCTGATCACATTCTAGTGCAAGAAACCTTTAACAGACGTAGCAGTTCCGTAAACAGAAACACAGCTTATCAAAATTGCTTATTGAAATGATTTCTATACCAGAATATGTTTTAAATCATTAAAAAAAAAACCATAATATACATGTGGCAAATATTTTTTTTTTCATGACTATTTTTTCTGTAAGTTAAATGCTTAGTTGAAATGCTTAGCAAAAACCATGTGTTTGAGTTGTATAACTGGAGAGAAGCACTACACAGGAGAGCTGCAGCAGCCTTTTCCAGGTCAGACAAGTTATAATTCTGCCAGCATGTCCTGGCCAGTACAAGGATCTCTCCCAGCATGTAGTCAGTGCAAGAACCTTTTCTAAAAGGAACCTTCTTTACAAATGACCATACCATCCTGTCTTCTTCTTCTCTATTATGCCTCTGTGGTGGATCAAATATAGAAATAAATGTTCATTTACACAGATTGCTTCTACTGCTGCACTGCTGCTGGTAGTACTAGCTTTCCACTCTAAAGCTCATTAATTACTGTAACATAAGTTAACACAAAACCACAGGTAAAAAAGACACATCGTGATGACAAGACATGGGCACACTAACCCTGTGACACAGTGTCATTTTACTTTATAACATGCTAATGAATGAGCTTTAGAATAAATGGGCAGCATTTTTATAGCACTTTTTAAGTCATATCAACCAATCAAAGCACACTTTACACCACAGGTCACATTCACCCATTCACACACACTTTCTGTATATATAACGCTCTACACCTTTGGGGTTTCAGTATCTTGCTTAAGGATGCTGGAGGAGCTGAAGATCGAACCACTATTCCGATTAGTGGATGACCTGCTCTGCTTCTGAGCCCACAACCCATAGTCTGGCCACAGAGCCAAGCTAATAGCTAATCAGCAGCTTCATATTTATCTTACAGACACGAGAGAGAAGCATCAATAGTCTAATCAAGTCTCATCAAGAAAACATGTGTCTATTTCCCAAAAGTTAGAGGAGTGATCATTGTATATGGTCAATCTCATTCCCCATAGTGCATCCTTTGTTTAATTTTGTTTGTACAATCAAGTTTAATTAAGTGGTTCATCATTTTATCTACAATTGCAATACTAAATCATCGTCTGGATGTACTCATCTCTAAACAAACCATCACTAAATTAGAGCGGTGTTCATTTACTGTTCATTTACTTAAACTGTGATGAGTTGCTGCGTAGGGTGTGTATTAAGGAGGGACATTGTGTTCTTTCCAAATCAAAGGCCCCCTGTTCATTAACATCACCGTGGAAGAAATAAGCTCATGTAGTGATTTTTGTCTTCATCTGAGTTGCTGTATATTTCTGATGAGGTTTCAGTCTGTTGCAACAATCTGCCCACATCCAAACGAGAGAGAAGAAATGCTCTCCTTGATCCTGGGGTTCATGTTTTCTCTTTACATTTTATATCAGGAGACATCTTAGTAATAAAACTGCCGATGTGATTTTAATTAAAGTATGTTGCTAACAATGTCTCAACAGATGATAATGTATAATGATATGGTTACTGAATCAACTCCTCATATAAAGACTTTCTGTATACACAGTATATTTTCACTACAATGGTTAAAATCCATTAGGCGTAATAAACTATGATTTCATTTATAATTTCATTCAAATTTCATGTTAATTTCATTACACCAACAACACAGTCCTAATACCCTGATTGCAAGCCTGCTCATTTAATTAAGCAGATGTACCCCATTTACATTTTGTAAATAATACAAATGCATCCATTTAAGGCTGCAGATAACAGTGAATCAATCAGAAAGGAAGAATGAAGCAAATATATTTGTCTAGCAAATGACATGGATGATGTTCAACATGCAGCAGGATCAGGGGCTTAACTCAGACTTTACAAGGGTTACTAGACAAGTCACTGTTGTTATCATTCCTTCCTATTATTTACAGTAATAAAAAATACTGCTGTTGATAGGAAGCCATATGGAGTTTTCAAAATATTCTGCAGATAACACAATGTTACATCTGCTAAAGCGCCAGCATTAAAATATAACTCAAAGCAGTAGTACAAGAAACAAACCGTGATTGTGGTTAGACACTTAAATGTGCAGTAGGAGGAAAATTACTTAGAAATGTTGGTATTAAAAATCTTCCTCGTCTGCTTTGCTGTGCTTTACAACTGGCATTAGTTATTCACACAGGGTCCCTTGAAAAAGCAGCAGGTTATGACTTCCCACCTTCAGTAACAAAGGAGTTTCTTTATCTCAAGCACCGAAGGGTAATTATTGACATTTAAGAACAACTTTGATGTTTTGTTGAAGAGCAACAGTCATCTGGTAGACTGAGTCAGGATGGGTGGGTTTGTCATTTTCTTGGTTGTTTTGCTGCTGATCCTCCATTGGTATGTGGCAAGACTTTTGGAAACATAACTCATGAAGTTTGGTTTGCACAGAGAGAACTTGATGTGACATATGCTACAGGTTTTCATGCAAACTTTGTACAGCAGCAGTAGTTATGTCAGCACAATGCACAATACTGTCAGTACTTCATTAAAATGTTAACAACTCAAAGTACTATACCGCACCTCCACCAGTAGTATACATCTGACATTTTAATGCATCAATGATTATGATCCGAAAACAATGACGGGGGCCAGACTGGCACCCGACACAATCTCCTATACTGCCATATAGGAAGGAATATACGCCCAGAGAAATAACATGTCTCACATCCTGCATACATCCTTACTCCACTTTAAGGAATTATAAATGTAATTCCACAGCCATAATCAGTGTTCTAGGTTGCAAACCTCCCCTCCAATCATTTGTTTTTGTTCCTGGTTTGCATATATATATGCATATGTGAGGAAGCTGTATGAAGTGTTCTTACATCTTGCTTGTGATCTTATGCTCAGGCTTGCATTCAATTTTCGTATTTTCTCGCGCTGCTCAGCCCTGTTTTTCACTGCGGGTATTACAATCCTCCTTATCTCCAGAAAAATTATGAATTTTAGTTTGGTATTTTTCTCTCCTTCCATCACCTACTTCTTATGTTCAAGCTCCTATTTAGGTCACCCAGTCTGATAGGCCCACTCCAAGGAAGGTGGTCATATCTGCTCCATGTCTGCTTGCTCCTGGCATAACCATTCATTTTCAGCACGGCAGGTTGCTGGTACCCTCATAAGTTGCCTGATGTCGACTTAGGGGCTTGTTAGTCATTGGTCAACATGTGAGCCAATGATCAAACCAAACAAGAAAATACAGAACACAGTGTACAGGAACAACATGGAGAGAGCTATAATGATGTTTCCAACCACACTAAGAAGAAACCGAAGCCAGGCGTTTAAATTGTGTTTTTATTCATCTAGTTCCAGTTAACAACAGACAGACAGAAGAAATATTGCTGTGATATACTGAAAACGCATTCTCTTCCCTTTCCATCTCTATACTGTACTCTCTCTCCACTTTGATCAGACCACCTCCTCTCTTTTTGCCTTCTACGCCCTCTCCAGCTCTTCGTGCTTGTCTGTTTCAGTGCTCTCTTTCAGAGCTCCTCAGAGTGGAAAGCTGAATGACAGAGGAGAAAATTAGTCGTTCATCAGTCCCAGTAATTCATCAGTCACAGTTATTACGGTATAAATATTGGGGAGGAAGGTGATATACATACAAACTACTGATTACAACTATTCCCCATGCTTTTACACAAATAAAACAACACCCCCAACAAAGTATTTTTTCTTGGCCGCTATTACAAACCTAACAATCAACAAATATTAGGATGCCTGTATAAAGGCAGACTTTTCCTGCTTTTCTATTTCTCCACTGTTGCTTTGGCCTTGAACTTGTTTTACAAATGAACTTCTTCTCAGTTCCTGATGCAATTACTCAACTAAAATATCTTTCTGCTCCTCCTGTCTGTCTGAACAAGAGCATCTCTAAATGTCATTTAAGTATTGTAAAATACATGAGTGCTCCAGTTTTAATTACAGTTAATTAACAGTATTTTTAATGGAACACTGATTTTGATAATTGGATAAAGGAAGGAAAGTTTATTTTCTGCCTAATGTATTAGCACAATTTTGCAGGTTAAAAGAGGATTCATATTCATTCTAACTCAGTTAGTCAGAAGGTGAATTATGTTCAGCCAGCACCATCATTACTATTATCTGCAAAGCTTGGGTTATCATGTTGAGCATCTGTAGTAAGCATCTGGGTTTAACATATACATGGTAAGTCTGAGACATGATGTGTGGATTTGCTTTCAATACATTTCCACATGTAGATTAAAAAGAATATTTGTTGTGATTTGGCATGTAAATGTTCGTCTTCGAACAAAGATGTTACAAGGTATGGACAGATTGTGAGACAACAGGCTATGGGCACAAAATGTAAAGCTGCACATCCACCACCCTCTACAAAGGAGCAAGAAACCCTGACTAAAAGAGATACAGAATGACTACAAAGGTTAAGGCTACTTTGCGTCTCTTGAGTATTTGCTTCGTGTCTCTGTAGTTGTTTGCATTTTCTTGTGAAGTTTGATTAACTTCCCAACAAGAAATGTTAAGAGCTACTTAAAACAGAGGCTGTGAACCTCGGACTTCCAGCACTATGGGCCCCTGTGCCTGTGCCTGGTAGACCAGTTCAGTAATCCCTCCATGAGGGTAAAGCATCTTATTCAAGATTTTTTATTATTAATCACCTTCGTCACTAGATGGTTAATTAGTGTGAGGTGATGTGTTTCTTACATGTGAGGGTTTCAGTTAGCTGGTGAATACCTTCCTCCTCCTCATCAGGAGCTACCAAACTGGCAGCAAACGTCCATATCATCTCCAACCAATCAGTGCTCTCCTGAGCTGTGACATCAGCAGGGACTCCAGCAGGGCGTGACTTAATTGGACGAACACCGCCTGAATTGAAAAGAATAAATAAATAGAGCAACAGAAAAGAACAAAATTATAAATGTAAAAAAATATAAAATGAATATTAATATAGAAATATTGTTTAAAAAAGAATGAAGGGGCACAGAATATGTATCAAATAGTGGATATACTGTAACCACATGTGTAGGCGTTATTATTTACTTCACCCAATGCAGCTGTTAGAGCTCGCAGACACACTAGCATGATTCATTATATGTTCGCTGAGCGTCTCGGTTTGGTCACAGCAGGTTGCCAGAGAGAGCAATAACATACAGTGCTAGATATACTGTACTTAAACTCAGCATGAGGGAGTGAATGAATGTGAAATGTATGATGGCTTAGAAGTTTCTGCTTGCCTCTTGCTTTCAAACCTCTCTTAGCGATGGCAGGAGGAGGAGGGAGACCTGACGAGGGAGAGACATATGAACACAATGTTAACAGAAACAGTGCCATGTGAAGTGGAGATTACGGGTTTTGGAGAGGAAAAAGAAAATGGGAGAGTGGGTAAACAAAGGGGAAAATGACACATAACAGAATAAAAAATGCATGAAGCGATAAAATCGTACAGACGAACAATGATCTCACTGCATATTTTATGTTTTCAATCACTCACAGCGGCATACAGCTTAAGATTTATGCCCTCACTACAATGATGCAACAAACATGATAAAAAGGAAAAAATTATCACACACAAAACAAACTTTTCATCATACAGAACATGTTAGGACTTATCTCTCGATGATGCAGAGGGCATGCAGAATGAGAACACAGCAAGTCACAGCAACAACACAACCAGCCTGCTAGCAGCATTCCCGACACGTTTTTACTAATATCTCCACCACTGACATTGTCTGTCTACACATGAAGTCGGATAACTTGCTAACTTGAGGTTTTCACTCCAGTAGTGTGGAAATGGCAATTCTTTGTAAAGGTTTTATGAGTAACTAATAGCTTTATTAATGCCAAATAAAATGTTTGGTAATGTTGCAGAGCAGCTTTTCATTTTACCAGGTTGGTATTTGTCCCCCTCCAGCTGGACTCTAATGGCCCATTTGGCCTCTGACCTTTTAGCAAACACCTGCAGAATATCTGAGACAAAATGCATTTATTAACACATTTACATTTAAAAGTGCAGACTTAATAAATAATTATACAAATAATTTAACAATGACTTTACTAACATTTCTAATTGTAAATGACTACCTTTCGCTGATGACTTATTAGACAGCAGGAATCCTGTGACACTAATTTATCACTTATTAACACTATTCACAACAACAGGACTTGATAGCTAATTAGAAAGTTACACTCATTACCCTTTATCAGTGATCTCACTAATCACTAATCACTAATCACATATGGTGCTTTTTAACAAACTAGTATCCCAAAAATGTTGGCATTTTTAATGACTTGATGACTTGACCTGATCTATAAAATGCTGATACATGATTCATTTACCCATAATGAACCCATTAACTATCAATTATAAACCCTTTATAAAGGGTGTCTTATGAGAGAGTGGTACCAACTGACTGGCTCACATCCTCCACAGCTAATTCTGCACACTAGTTACTGAACGCAGGTGTTGAACACACTGCAGGAGACAGGTGAAGTCAGGGTTCACCGCCTAACAAAGTCATAGCTGGTAAATGAGGCATTTTAAAGCCTTGCAGCTAGACAATTATACCAAAAATGATTATCATTATGTTCAGGTTTAGTCAGTCTTTTGTACTTTGACCTCTCTGTGCTATCCACAGTGGATTTGTCCCAGTGCTCTCAGTGCCTCTAAAACACATTTTTTCTCATTTGCTTTAAAGCCTGGCAGCTTCTTGAACAATTCATTAAAAACTAATTGCTGCTGCATCTGTTTCATGTTGTACTGAATTGTGGAAGTGTTTTGATTTCATATTTAGTTAATATAGCATGCACACGCTGCTGCTGAGGGGCTGTGCTGCCCAAATGTTTAGCTGCTCCTCTGTATCTGTAATAAGCCTGATAATACTTTTACTTTGGTGTAAGCTGTTCTGGCCATTAAAATAACGATTCCGTTCTCTGAGTCATGTTCTGGCAAGCAATGGTAAAACAAACTGTGATGATATTGCTGCCGCTGCAGTGCAGGTGTTTTGCATTTGTCTCTCAGAGGAGCACGTGAATTAGCACATTCATCGCTGCTCCGTGAGTGTTATGATAACTCCTGGCTCTAAAGTGCTAAACACATTGTTTTGGTTGTCTCTGTGGATCTCTTTAATTTACCCTCACCCAGCTTTCTGCCTGTTTGTTGCCCAGTGTGGAGGAGTCATATAATGGATCCTCATAAACAACTGATTAATGCACTGACATTTCTTTGATTGGCACTCCAGACACAGTGCCAGAGACACCAGGAATAGAAGGCTACCCCCCCACCCACCCACCCCCACTTCTACACTCTGTCTTTCTTCTCTCTATCTCTAATTCATTCCATGTCCCTTTTCTTCTCTCTTCTCTCTTTAAATCCATTTTCTCTCACAGTTGTACTTTCATGTTCTCATCCTGTGCCTCTCTTCTTCTCCCTACTTCTTCCCTACCTTTCTGTCTTTGTTTTTTCAGTTCGGTGTAGTTAAGCAGCCACATCAAAATGATAAAACTCAAAGAAAAGAGATGAAAAATACAAATTGTGCGGCAGAGATAAAAAAAAACAAAAAAAGGAACCCAAGGGGCTCTGAAAAACCTCACAGAAAAAAAGAGCATAAAATAGCTGGAAGAGACAGATCTGAGAACATAGAAGAAGCCAAATGATACACAGCTTTGTTTGTTTGTTTTTTCTGTCTGTCTTTCCTTATTTCCCTTCTGCTTTCCTTCCTTCCTTTCCTTTTTTTTGCTTCTACTTTTTTCGTTCAGCCCTCCCACTCTTCCTTAATTTCTTTCTTTCTTCCTACCTTTATATGTTTTGCTTTTTTCTTTCTTTTGCCTGTTCATTTCTTTCTTCATTTGTTCCTCTTTAGTTCCTTCCTGTTGTTCTTTCTTTCTTTCTTGTTTGTTTCTTTCCATTTTCCCTCTTTCCTTCTCATCTCTCTTCCTTCCTTTCTTTTTCTCTGTCCATCCCTGCCTCTTTCTTTATTTCTCTCTTTGTTTCTTTCTTCCCAGATATGACTACGACATATTAAAGACATGTGACACACTTCATCACCATTACTCCTTCTGTAATGTCTGAACTATAAATAAGAAAATCCTGCATGTTCCTGTTGTAGCATTTCCATCTGTCTCAGTCTGAGTGGTTTTCTCCTCACATTTGAACCTCTGTCTCTCTGTCAGAGAAAGAAGGAACAGGGGTTTGATAAGGTGACTGATTAAACTCTCACTGTCTGCAGTCCTGCTTCTTTGTCTCTCCTCCACTTCCTTTCTTTCTCTGACAGTTCTGCTTTTTGTCTCCCACTGCCTCCTATACAATCTGCTTTTATCTATTCTGAATGACTATATTTTTCTGGACAGTATGTCTATGTATGTCTCCCCATTTCTATATCTGTATCTCTTTCTGGAACAGTTTTGCCTGTCACTTCTCTTCACACACACACACACACACACACACACACACACACACACAGTGTTGTCTCTATGACCTCAGGGGACATTACATTGCTTTACAGTCATTTCCTGGAGACCTGGAGACTTATTCTAATCTTAATCATAACTACTATTTTGCCTTACCCTAATCTTAAAACATGTCTTCACTTTAAAATTTAATGATTTATGTTATGGGGACATGCTTTCTGTCCCTCTAAGTAGGAGAAGTCCCCATCAGGTTTAAAAAGGTTTAGGTCCTCACAATGTAATACCTAGATCAAACACACTCAGACAAAGACACACACACACACACACACACACACACACACACACACACACACACACGTACACACACACCAAACTCTATCTCTGCTTCTTTTACGACAGGGAAAATTACATTTCTTCTTTATTGTCCAAAAATGTCTCCTTGCTGTTTCATTTACACACACTGGCCTTTATTGAAATGTCATGGTGGGAGAAAAGCCTTGTGATTAAAAATGCAGTCCAGCATTTTGTCATTGTCAGCTTGCAAATATTTGCTTCAGGAAATGGAAGATAACTACAATGTACAGGGGGACGCTTGCGCTTTCATCTGCATTTCCTCCTCAGTTCAGGACCATCCTGAGCCTTGTGAGAAATGTTTCCTTGACTCAAAGAAAAGATTTGTAACATTTATTGATAACGCTGCATTAGATGTGGGTGATGAATGAATCAGTCTCATTCAGGGACTCTGTATTCCATTTTCTCTGTTTAAGTTTTCTTGAATTATCATGTTAGCCACATCAACTTGAACGTTTTTGTCAATGTCAGTGGTCACAAGACAATAAATCTGCAAAATTGCACAAATGGTTCAATCTGAAATCCCTACAGACCAGCAGATTTACTGCTGTCATGAGACATAGTTTAACACAGATGTCTATTTTAAGCCTCTGTATCATGCAACTTCTATGCTACTGTGAACTGGTAGCAGGTCCAGAGGAAACACAAGCACACATGCAATTCCACACCAGTTATGCAGGTTGAGTTATCATAAGAAAACACAGTCTGATGACAAATTAAATAAAAACTTCAATAAATGAGTGAAATGTAACAAATGCACAAAGAATCATGGAGTGATTTGATAATTTCATAAAACTGACATGAATCATATGCTTAGCCTCCCCAGACACCAGATCTCAATTAACCCAATTGTAGAATAAACCTATGGGATGTTTTTGGACCAGTGTTTTAGACAGCACTCTCCAATTATCAAATGAGGAAAATCTCTCTGAAGAATGCTGTTCCTCTCACTAGAAGAGATCCAGAGACTTGGAAGCTTGTGATGGCCAAACACCTTACTAGACTTAATGTTGTTTTTCCATTAATTTGCCATCCATCTGTAGCCGAGAGGCTTGATAAACACAAACTGTTTGCAGCCGACAGCAAACCAGAACAAGAAAACATTCAAGTGAAGTAAATTAAGAAAAGCTTTATATCAGGAAACAGTTCTCACAGGGCAAATCAACACTTAATCACTTAAGCTAGCACTACTAATAAGCTGGTCACACCAAAGTCAAGAATGGTCTTTCCATGCTCAAAACTGTATTCTTTTTAGAAATACAAAATGGAACAGAAACATTTCAAAATTTCATGGTGAAATCAATTTTTCTAATAGAATCAACTTGACCAATGGAATTTTTCACGTCTACTTCAACTTTAATGAACTTTGACCTCTGAATTAATGTTATTGTCCAATAGCAGTCCTTGACAGTGTTGACTTTGAGGGAAAGAAAAACCAGAAAGTCTAAAAATGAAGAAGCGTATTTGCTGTATTGAACCCCTCACTTTTATACTGTATAACCTGCTTGACATCAAGATGCCTGGTTTGCGGCCAGCTTTTAGACAACCTTATCGTCTGGGCAACCGAGCTAACAAGTTTGCCAACTGACAGTTAGCAGGCAGTTAGCAAGCTTGTTAGCCCGGGAGGGAAATGCCAGGAGGGAGTAAACAGCACAATACAAAGAAAATAGATAGAAGGCATAATGGATAATCCAGACTTTCTTAGAAAACCATTTTCTAGCATAAAACACTTAAAACTGTTTGCACTGAGGCAGAAAACGGTTGCTACACTGCTCTTTGTCACTTGAAACTTTCAAGCACCGTTGCTTCACCCAAATCAGTAATGGTGGTCATGGGTCACAGCAGATGTTTAGCTTTTAGCTGCCAGCTGGAAAACACTTGGTGGCAGAAGGTTTCAACAAATGGAGAGCACCAGGTTTTGTCCTGATTCAGTGTTGATTTACCCTTGAAAAGGTCAAAAACAGAGCCTCACAGTTTGAAGCACTGGACACACACTGAACAAGGACCATCTTGATTCTCACTGCTCTATCATTGGCACTGTTCTAGTGCAAGCAAGCATCGCAGTTAAGCCGTTAGTGGTTTTGTTGTTGTTTTTACCAGGAGATAAACACACGGGGTCGTCACAGTATGATGTGTACTCTTTGGATGGGGATGGCAGGTGATTGACAGCATGAGGATGGAGAAGAGGTGAACGGGTGGGGGTGGGGTGGGGGTTGAAGAAAGGAGGAGAGTGAGGAGAAGAGTTAGCGATGACTGTGTTGGATGCATGAGACAGGATTATCCTTACACTGCAGGATAGTCCAAATACATGGTGATGTGTAGTAGTTGTGGGAGTGGTGGCAGTGATAAAGAACAGATGTGAGTAGAACTGATAGAAAGGTCATTATTACAGTAAATTAACTGAGCACTGAAAAACACTGGCTTTGTGACAAAATCAAAGTGATTGATTTTCTGCTGTGTGGTTGGAAGATCGGTGGCAGTTTGACCTTTGTGTGTCACATCTATTCAGATCTCTACAGTGCATGCTGCTTTGCTGTTATACTGTATATAAGGTAATGCTTTTTTCAAATTCTATGGGTAAGTAGTAATAATAATAATAATAATAATAATTATAGCTAAAGGAATAATAATGACAGAACAGTGAAACATTAATAGCAATAACACTACCAATAACACTAATAAATTATTGTATGTTGAACGCTTACAGATAAAGTTCACATTTTTGCATGTTCAGGTGACCTACCGAATAATCTAGATTGCCTAATCTCGATTATGAAGAATCACTGACTAAATCAAGGTTCACAAGGTTGTAAATTTAAGAATCATTTAATTGGCAGATTACCTAAGTGCCAAATAACTTGTTTTTTGCAAGGACACCTGCATCATATGAAAAGATGCACAGTTGCAACAGAAATACTTGTAACTGAGATAAAACTGCCACCTACCTTCTTTTTACATACTATTAAACACTTCAGTTTGGGATAATGCTGCCATCAAACTTAACAGTTTTAGGGCAAAATCAACAACAACACTGTATTCAGACCCTGAATTTGACTCATATTGCACTGTAGCACTGTAGTGTTAAAGGATAGATTATTTTTTCTGTCTTAAAGTAAAACTCACATGCCCATATGTACCCTGAGAGGGTGATTGGTGGCTGTAATTGTTCTTCCTGTTCACACTAGCTGTGAAAAATCTCCTCCTCAAGCAACCAATAACCTTTTAAATACACATACATGGGGGCATTTTTTTAAGGTACACTTGGAAAAAAAAAAGTGAACCAATCCTTGAATTTCAACACCAATATTATAAATAATCTACTTTAAGTTGACTATGAGAGTGTTAACACGCACATTAATAATGTAATCCGGCTTTAAAGACTCAGTTTAAGCAACAGATCAGCTGTTGAAACTGTCACCGAAATATACAGTAATGATCTCAGTGCAGCTCCTTAGTGGGTAATTAAAGTACTTAATAAGTGCAGCAAATTCACATTAGCACAGCTATGTTTTTCTACAGTCCTCTGATTTCTGGGGAAATCAACCCAGATGATACATTTAAAAAAACAGAACAATATGCTGCAGTACAGCGCGGAGGAATCCGAGAGTGCCACTGTTGCTCTTCCTTCTTCACCCTGTTATGCCGCAATCAGACATTTCTCATTATCTCAAGATATAACTTAATGGGTTTGTTGAGCTTGATCACGGTGCCGGTGAGCAGACGGTCTTAAGCAGAAATGAAAATGTTTGAAGAAGAGATCTTGACTGCTGCATTTACTTTAATCAATCAGCAACCTAGTTGCGATCTCAGGGAAATTCATTTTCTGTTATCTCGTGACAATGATGTAATTAAAGCATGATCACAGAAAATGAAATTTGATCTATCAAGACAATTAAATTGTGGGCTGGAGATAATAGGATTAAAAAATATATGAGGAAACAAAGACACTCTCAGCTTCTGTGGAGCAGCAACAGTCAATGTATAGAACTTTAAAGACATTCATATGAGGGGAATAATTGAATTTAAAACTACTTAATGTTTTAATGAAAATGAGGACTGATTACCCCATGTGACAGTTACTAGTATGCATGTTAACACCAGGAAGTTCCCTTTCAATCCTTTCTTTGAGTGTGTGAGTCAGACACGTGAAAATGAACAAGGGTGGATAGACCTCAGCATGTACACAGCTGTATTACTACACTGGTACATAAACTGTCAGATGTTAGAGCCTAAGTGAGAGAATGTGTGAGTGTGAGAAAATGCCCTCCTAAAAACAGCGTGTCATTTTCAACACATTTTGTCTGTCAAGTCACCAGAAACACACCACACATTACTTTTTAACACAACCAGCATTTAAAGCAGCACAGATGTCGGGACGTTATGATGTCACTAACATGTGCTGAAAAGAAAAATTAGATGGTGTGTGTCCTCTAATTTGACAAATGGACATTGTTGAAAATGACAACCTTTGCTAGAGCACGTCCACTTATGAAGTCTGCTTCGAAAATGTCTGAAAGGTTGTTGAACAATGCTTGGATGAAATATGGATGTGTGAATGAATGTGTGCAAAATGGGTAATGCATGAGTGGAAGGAAAGTGTCATTAGGTATTGTAAAATATTCCAAGCATATTATACTCACATTTTTATGGCATTATAATCATTGTGGAAAGGTGAAATTGCTAATAATAAAACATTTAATAAACATTAAAGTGCAGAAACTTGATCAAAATATTAAACCTTGTTACCTGCTAGAGTCTTGTAATCAAGCAGATCAAACAGAACAATGGCCACTGCCGACCACGTGATGATCAGAGCCACAACCAGCAGCCAGGCCATCGGTGAGCTAAAGGTTAAAACGACATCATCCAAAAACGTCCTCTGACTGTTCCGAGCTGAAGAGCCCGCCTCCCCGCCTTTGGTCGGAGTGCTCATTGGTGAGCTGGGAACAGGCCAGAAAGAGTACAGAGGGTTCAGTGTTTTGGATGATTAAATAACATCCATCCATGACAGTTTTGAAAAATAGCAACATCAGCTAACTTTCACTCACAAATATCTTAAACTAGGTTGAGTAATTAGAGACTCATTTTAGTAAACTTGTTTTTGGATCAGCATAACCCATCCCTCAGTTTGTAATACAGGCTCTCTCTTCTATATTTAAGATCTACAAGCCCAAGCTGAGATAACTTGGATGACATAATCAAAGGTTATTTTTCTCACACATGGCAAAGCCCCTCCAGCAATGCTGTTGACTAGAAATTCTTTTATAGTACTAATCAGTAAGCTTAAATATGTTTTGAATCTTTATCAGTGTATATCTCAGTTCAGGCATTTTTAATGAAACCGGTACTTTTTTTTTTGGGTCTCTAAATTGTTGACCTCACTATTTCTAATATCTGTAAAAATCTACAGGAATTAAAGGCCCCTGCATAATTTCTGGTTTGGAAATAAAGTTACAAAGATATTTTGTGGCTGGGTTGTTTGAGTTTTTGAAGCAATGTTTAATAGCAACAGGTTGTCTGGTTTTGGTGGCAGATCTGTATAATGTATGATAGGGAGACAAAAGACAATCAGTGAAAATAAACTATTGGCGCAATTTACACAAACTACAGAAACTATAGAGGCTATTGTGAGTGGAAAGTCCATTCGCCTTCAGACCCGTAGTACAACACAGGGTTGGTCATGGTGCTGTTAATTGCTATAAACATGGAATTACATTGACATCTTTTCACATTGAATTCACCACCGACCACAATTTGTGTAACTTGAATCTGAGTGATATCTACCCAGCTATCTTGCATCAGGTACGTCTTTTCTTGGTCATGTTAACAATTCTTTTGATTAATGCACACAGCATCTGTTTATTCACACAGGCGTCAGTGAATCATTCAAGTATCTCTGTTATTTTTGTGTGTGTGAGGATGAGAATGAGAGATATGAGGAGGAATGATGAGCAGGAGGTGAAAAGAAACAGAGAGAGAAAACCAGACAAGTTACCTGAGGTGATGAGGAGATTAAATTCCATCTCACTTAAATAAATAAATAAATAAATAATCTGCACAAGACAATGCTCTTCTCTAAAGGTTTCATCATTCTTCGCATTGGGGCTGCATGCTGTAACATGATTCTGCAGTGATGCCCGTGTTGGGTTGTTTGTGTTCATTATGTGGCGTGCTGTGATGTGAACAATACTGCAGATGATTTTTTCCTGCTATTTCTCCCCTGTCTCTCATACTGTATCTGCAAATGTAAAATGATAAGTTTCTCTGGTGTGGAGTTTAAATTAAGCAAAGGGAATGACTCATTTGGAGAAAATATGTCCTTCTTAAGATTATTAATGAGGCCCTGAAGGATGCAGATCCACGTGAAGCCTGTTCTCTCTGTAGTCCAGCTGAAGTATTTAACACCATTCATAATGACAGACTGGTTGACAGAAATTAGGTGGCGGTTTAGACTCTAATAATGGTTCTAAATGCGTCACTGCCAATTAATGAAAACCCTGTTCCTGTGCCTTCATTATATAATAAACCTCAAGGAACAATTCCAGGCCCCATTTTTTTCTGCATATATATGCTCCTTCTTGTGAGGTAGGCAATCACTTCAGTAAATTGGCTATATTACAGACTACTATGTAGCCTGTGCACTAGCGCCATGAGAAGGTGTGCCCAACTGCAGACTATTAAACAGCCGAGCCAGCAACGATGCATGGCTCAGTTCAAAACCAGCAGCACTTTGGCATGGCTGGATTAACCTGTTACATCATGGCAGCATTATTTAAAGCCCGAACGCAATATTTCCAGCTTCGGGTACTACATGGCCACAGATTATTGGTAATAACCAAGGTAATTTGTAGTGATCTGATTAATACAACGTTGTGTAGGAAAATGAACTAACATGATTTTTGACACGAGGACCCTCTACAAAGACCAGGCCACAGATAGCCACTAATGCAGGTCAAATTGGAAGTCGATGATGTGTTGTAACATACGTAACAGATTTGCATTTAAAAACAATTGGCAACGAGCTTTGAAGACTTCTGTGGAAGGAATGGATGCCTCTAAACTTTCTAATGTTAAGTTCTGATAAAACATCATTTCTAATGTTGGTGATTATGGCTCCATATTAAGCGTAAACTTAGTAATCACTTTAGCCTTTAACAGCTGACATTGATTAATTACTTTTAAAGGGTCATTGTGGCAATCTATTGTACTTTCATAAAGTTGAGGGAGAAACTCTGCCTGTGTCCAAATTACCCAATTATATACTAATTCTCACATGAATTCTGAGTATGTAGTATGTTCAGTGAAGTCAGTATGCAGACTCAGCGTAAAGCTTATAATTGGGTGAGTTCTTGATGGACAATGTGGTTCCATAGTACTGTGCTCAAGAAATCAAACAACAATTCACTGCTGATAAACATTCAAATAAAGTGCAAATGGTGGTCAGCATGTCCCCAGGAAGATGATAGAAAAATATCATTAAATCTTTGGAAAAACATGTCACTTCTTCTTAGCAAAAGTTCAGTAGCACAGGCACTTTTGACCTGATATCCAATTACATCACGTTCTTTAGTATGAACAGTAAAGTATATGAATTTCTGGTACATTAACTGGAAAAGTATTCCTAAAGATTATTATCAGTACACTGTACAGTATTTGAATGTCTATCTATCTATCTATCTATCTATCTTGTGTAGAGTGTGTAGTTACTTGGGATGGTTGTATAATGTGTGAAGAACTGATGTGTTTTGATTCATTAGCTGGTCTCAGGCCTGACCTTTCTGTTGCTGCATTCAGATAACAAACTACAAATCAATTTAACATAATTCTGTCCTTGGCGTGCTCCGCGTGCATTTTGTGTGCGTTCGAAGAAAGCTATCCATTGATCTGGTGAACAACAACAGGCATGTGTGTCTGGGTACTACGGGCGTGCGTGTGTAATATAAAGCCATTGATCTTGAGAACGCGGCAACCGCTGGTCGAGCCAACATATTGATCCACAGCAGGTAAAACAGTCCGCGACAACACAATAACAGACAGCTGGAGCACGAACCGATGTCCCACAGCGAATAAGAGGCAGGAAAAGCTGCGGCTGTGCAATCATCACTTCACCTTCTTCTCCAAACCATGTAATTACAGTATAGTTCTCTTATGTAGCCCATGTTTTGCAAAAGAGTGAGTCAGAGTTTGCAAACATTTTTCCCTTGTGTGTCTGTCTCTTTTCAAACCAGATGACAGTCACCTGTTGTTACCACCAAGTGCTGAGCTGATCTTAACACACACACACACACACACACACACACACACAGAGCACACCAACTGCTGCCTCCTCTACACCAAAGGAATGAACAGAATTAGAGCGATGTGGGTGAAGGCTGTTAACCCGGCATTTGAGGGCAAATGGAGGTGACAAAGAGCAGTCAGAGGGTGAGGTCGTCGTCGTCCCCTTTGTTGGGAGTCGCCCAACTTTCTGGCAAATAGGCATGGCTGCTTATAAAGTATTAATCTTGCTGAATATCATCACCAGTAACCAGACAATAGCTGGGTACACACAAATAGTGTGCTTAATTTAAATTCTGAGGTTCCTACTCTTCCTGGTTATTTTCCAATTTTCTACTACACTACATTTCGGAAATATTGCTCACATTTATCTGACAGTAATTACTTTTCAGATTAAGATTTGACATTAAAAATATATATGCTAAGCTTATGAGATACAATACATAGTTTTACAAAAAGTCTAGTTGGGAGATTTGCTCTCTGAATTTCTCAGATGGTTTCTTTTAAATAACTGTTTGAGGCCCAGAGAATTAAAATCATCTAATGATAAACAAAAACCAAGAGGATTAGAAAGCGAGTCAAGAAAAATAAATATAAATTTGTGCAGCTTAGACTTTCTTTGTTTTTCTTCCTCCTCCATTAATCATTTTCGACCCTCAGATTTATCTTGTGACCCATTCATGGGCCTGACTCATACACTGGGAACCACTGGACTAAGCTTCATTTACATTCATATAATAGTTAGCTTCTACTGTTTTTTAGCTACTGTGCTCAACACAACACTAAAATTCAAACATACAGGTACATCAGTATTTACAGTATGATATATACATTGCACACACACACGGAGGAACAAACACAACCCATTTTCTTTTCTAAGAATAAACCAGTCAAGACATCATGCATCAGAAACTCCAGCATGCTCTCATGCAACGCGTTAAATGGCTCATGTGTGGTGATAATGGAAATCAGTGTTTTACATTATCGCTTCATTCCTCCCACCGTTGCATTTGTAGCAATTACCTGATGGCACTGTCTGGCAAAACAGGGGAGAAAAAAGAAAAAGATAATTGATCAGCTCAAGTCAAGAGAATATTTTCAAATGCAGTTGCTCCCAACCTGGGGATGGGACCCCTAAAGGGATCTCAAATTACATCTGAGAAGTCCCAAGACGATATAAGGTAAAAGAAAAATAAATGTTTTTCTTGTAATCACTGGATACTTTCAACTCAGACTTCCAGAAATCATAGGGAACAGGTGAATGTTGCTTCATTAAAGGGCCCGTTAACCAAGGAGGAGAATTGCTGGTTTAACAGATCCGTAAGAGAATGACAAATTGGTGTAATGTCAGGCAAAGTCTTTGAAGTAAGCTTGTTGTTTTCAGTGAATTGATACTATTAGAGTGCTCTTTAAAAAAAAAAGAAAAAAAGAAAATTTACTACATGCTGTTCATTTTGTGTACAATTGTGAGGATATCGAGGGAGAGTGCAGCATTTAGTCAAGAAAATGTGATTTAAAGTTTACCCACATGGAGAAGCAATTCAATATTAACAGCAGCTATAGCTTTAAAACTGAATTGTGTTTGAAACGGATTATTTAATATAAAACTTTACCATCATAAGCGGTAGTTACAGTTCTCCATCAAATAATATTATTTTAAATATGAGTGAGAGAGAATAATTCGTGGACTGTGCACTGACCTCCAGCATTCCAGTACCACCAGTATCAGATCATTATTGTAAAGTTCAGCTGGGTAGGGAAATGGTTCTTACTGTACCTTGGTTGCTAGATGTTCGGTGATAACCTTCAATCTTCAAGGTTCAGGAAATGCAGTGTTACCATAGAAACAAGCATAACTCCTTCAGTAAATCCTTTTAAGACCCCAGTTGAGCGTGAAAAAGATGATGGAAGCAGCACTCAAATCCAGCGGCAAAAAGCGCTTTTAACAATAGCGTTAGATGGATCACACTGAGGTCTAAAATACACTAAGCCTTCCCCGCAGGAGAAAATAGCGGAAATCAGTGAACAATTTTCATTTCTGTTTGTTTTCAAAGTTGTTCTTGAAGGTTTCAATTTGTCATGGAATTCTTGAGTCAAAGTTTCTGAGATTCTTGTTTCTAGCAGGTTAAGTTATGAGAGGAGGGTGACAGAAGGAGACAGATGGATAGAAAAGGGAGAATTGAGGGTTGACCCACAAGGATTTCACCCTACCCCTCCGAGGTCAAAATAGAGAATAAGGAGGAGGGTGGGAGAGAGATTTCAAGGAAGGGAGGAGGGGAAGAGAGAAGAAAGGTAAAGAAGGGTGTAAAGGAGAGAAAAAGATCAAGGGATGGAGAAGGGAAAAATAAAATTAGTGAGATAAAGGTTTAAGGTCTCCTGCACTGTGTCTCAAACACAGAGCTTATTAATCATGTTATAATGATGGAGGCAGAGGCTAACAGCTGATGTTACGTGATGTTTCCTCCTCTGAGGGCCATTACTCCACTTCGGCCTCACCCCTATGACCTAACGAATTTCCTTACACCTACCAATATTGAATCAAGTAGTGCTTTCATTGGTGCAATTCATTCATTATATGTTTTTATATAATATAATAATAATAAATAGTGGTGGGGCCCTAAAGCAACAACTTAACAATTTTATAAGACACAATAAAGACCTGACATATCAATGCTTTGTGCCCATGACAACAATTTCAAGAATAGAAGTGCTTAGAACTTTAAACTTCTTCCACTTACTGCACCTACTCAGGAAGCATATTTCCTCCTAAGCGCCCTACCTTATCAAACAGGTCAACATGAAAGAGTAAATAAGTGAATAAATATCTAGTTGAGCCCATGTGAGTTTTTAAAGCCTATCAGAACCTGTTTTGAGGCCCAGTTTAAAAGAGGATGTGTGTGTGTGGGGGGGGGTGTGTCTATGTGAGAGAGCAGTGGGAAAGAGTAACCTGACTCCCAGTCTTGCCTGGGAGCCTGCACTGCAGAGGCTATAATTAGAGATACAGACAGCAGCTGGTGTTAACATTGAGCTGGACTGCTTTATATGTAGGGCGCACAGAGGGGGCTGAGGGCTGGGGGACACAAAAAACATACACACACACAAACGGTACGTACAGTAATGTTAGCTAGTTAGCTAGCTGAGTGTTAATTTGTTGATACATGGTAATAACACATAGCCTACTCTTACACACAGTAGTGAAGAATGACTGATGATAAGTTAGGGATCGGGTAAGGGAAGGGGTTAGGGAATAGATTAGGGAACGGATTATGCAACAAAAGTTGGGGAACTAGTTAAGAATGGGTTAGGATTAGGGAATGAGTTAGGGAACAGGTTAGGGAACGGGTTAGGATTAGGACTGTGACAAACAGGAACATTTTTGACACGGGCGGCAACAAACGGGAGCACTTTTGACACAGACAGCGTAAACCATTTGTCAGTTTGACAAAGGGGAACAAATTGTTCCTTTTAGTCAAACATAACAGTCGGGACCATTCGTGACATATAGAGACACACGCGCCCCAAATTTCAAAATTGTTGCCGTTAAATCAATATCTCGGGAACCGCGCAAGCTTCTGGGATGCCGCTCGGGGTGCCGGTTCTCCCCAATAGCTGGATTTTTGGTGCCAGCCCAGGACCCCAGACCTCCTATGGCCACTACAACTTTTCAGTCAGAACAATGCTTTTATATGGGATGTGTGCAAATGTCAAAGGATCCCAACTCCTAAAGCGTGTTATTTTTTGACATTTGAAATACACATTGAAATCTCCCGTTAAATGGTTTCTAAATGTCAAAAAAAATTGAGTTGACCATTAGCACATGTTCCTTCTGTCAGTACTTATTTTTTGTTATTTCGTAAATCTCACAAGGAAAGGCTGAAATAAAATGTCTCGTCTGGGTGAAAAAGCAATTAACTTTCCTTTGGCAAAAAGGCGGGGCATCCCCTTTTCTAACCTCTGACGTACTAATAATTTTACGGTCCATACCATCCCTACTTTCTGTTCACATATCCTATGATCCAAAAAGCAAACAATGTATTTACAGTCTGTGCCTCACTTATGAACAGTGAACAAGTTCCAGTTCAAAACTACTGTACATATATACCAACTCTTTAGAGACAAACTAAGAAAAGACAGTTCCGTGCGCTCTAATGTTCATTCAGGCTCAATCAAGGTGCTGGTTACATAAATTCATCTCAGCCACCAAATACATTTTACTGTGCCAGCTCATTTTAGTTTTGATATTTAGTCTTTATTTGTCTTTTTTTTTTTTTTTTTTTGTCAGACTAACTGCCGTGCTACGTACACACAAGTGTGCACATGAAGATGTTCTGATGAAACCAACCATCCAAAGTAAATCTGAGAACTAACCGGCAATCAGCAAGGACAATGCTCATGTCTGCACTACGGTGGTGTGTGTGAGGGTGTTTGCGTTGGTTTGACAGAGAGATGTGTTGATATGTCCTGAATTATTCTTCCTTCATCTGTAACTCCAGACACTAGTAGATACTGCTTACAGAGACATCCTGGTAGCTGTGAAGTTTGAAAGGTTTTGTAGAGCTTTTCCTCTGAGCATCACACAGAATTGAACCTCCACAGGTTCTCCAGGTCTGGCACAAGTTCAGGTCCACAGACAGCGACAGAGGTGTCTGGTCCTGCTGGTGCCAGTTCAACCTCAGAGGCGAACAGGATAAACTCACCTGTGGCTGCTGGGAGGCCACCTTACAGCTGGGAGTTGATCATGACCAAGAAGTCTTTTCAACACCCTGAAGGTGAACTGTTACATCAGCACCATGCTTCTCACATAGGCTCAAACCTCTAAGGCTCTGCATAGTGTGAGCTCTGCTTCCCTGCTCAGTGTGTGCCTTTTCAGCATGGTTAAGCGGAAAGAGTTGGTGTTACATCATAAAACAACTCTGGTATCACCACTATCACTACTATATCATCATGCCTTTAAAATCAAGTTACTATTTATGTACAAATGGTGTTATTCTATGTTAATGTCAACAATGTACGAAAATACTAAAAACCAACAATGTACAGTTCATCTCTCAATGGTTCCTAACTTCCCTACCACCTGTCTGTAGCACTCAGTGAAAGACACATCTTTTAACATGGGTTACAAATGTATAGATTTTTTTTCAAATAGCTGAACACTGTAGTAGTTAGTAAATGTTACTCAAACAGGAAAATAATGTATTCTGTTCCAGCGCCATCTTGAATTAACTTACACATTTGGTGTTTAAGTGAAATTACTTACAACAGCAGGACTATATGTGAGAATGACTCTGGAGTAGCTACAATGGTTATATTCAATTACTTTTAAAGTATGAAGACTATGGCAAGAATAAGATAGATACAAAGACTGTGCCTGTTTGTGGGAATCAAATCATTGGTGGTTTTGGTCTTTTTATAAAACTTTTGGCAATAAGAATAATCTGAATAACACCAACCTTATGGTAATCATTAATTAGAAACTAATTAAACAAACTTTTCAGTCAAATTATATTTCTCAAACAAAGATTGCATAAACTATTCAAATTTAGAGGAAAATTTCTCAATATTTAGTTTTTCATGTCTTGTGTCTTTTTGGTAGTTGTTTTCTGTGTCTTTGAGGTCACTTTGTGTCTCCTTGTGGTCGTTTGACTGACTTTCAACAAAATGTTAACTGTCACTTCAAAAGGCTTGGACAATGGGTTCCAAGACCTTTTAGATGAGGTAGGAAAAGATTATATTCATTCTTATTGGTTTGTGAAGTTCGTTGTATCTCTACCCAACTTCACTTGAGCCAATGAGCGAGCCACAATCAATGACACCAATTATTGGCTTTGCAAACTTTCAAATTAGCGGAGCCATCATTGAGTAAGTAACAATGCAAATTTCTATATGACTTTAAGTATTTGTCACAGACTGGCTCATGCACTATGTGTTCTGTTAATGTCTTTGCCACGGGGCTACAGCTACCTGTTATTTTTGACCCACGCAGACAACTGCAGGCCTTTTACCAACAGAGGACAGCAGGGACACGGAGCATAATGAATAAAACAGTAGTAGAAGAAGAACACAATGGTCACACATCACCCATACATCTCTGTCTCAAAAACACTCTCTGCTCCTCCATAGCGGTCTGACTCTTTCACTACCCACATACTGACTTTCTCTTCTCTGTCCTCGCCTCCTGTCTTCTTCCACCCTCTGACCACCCTTCTCTCTGCTTCTCTAACCCTTGTCCTCCTTTCACCCTCACCTTTGGTTCTCTCTCTTCTCTTTCTTTCCCTTAGTCACCTTTCACCATTCCTTCCTCCTTTCATCAGCCAATCTAATTTACACTACTCCCTCCCCTCCCCTGCTCCTAGACGTTCTTCCTTCTCATCTTTCTCTTTCACCCCCTGCTTAAATGTCTCTCTCAACACCTCACTCTGCTCCTCACCATCTGTTTTCTCTCCTCTCCCCAAACACACTCACACATACACATAAACATGCACATACACACACACTTTCTTCTTATTAAATTAGTAATAATGTCTGTGCTCTCTCAGGAGGCCAGTGTTATTGACTTCATTATGCAAATGTAAACCAGCCCAAAGCTATACTACTGATGGGATAAGACATAGACACACACACATGCACACACACACACACACACACTGTTTGTAGGCCGAGTGTGCTGGCCAGGAAAAAATTTCTTGCTGTTTCAGATAATTATGTCAACCAGTGGAGTTGATGTATATATTAGAATGAAATCTGCAATCCAATCAGGCCTAGGGAACATGTATCTGTCTTAGAGTGATGTGTTAGTATAGTCTAGGTGCAATACAATACAATGAAAATGAATACACAATGCAAGTTTGTATATGAATTTATCACAGTTTACCACTTCAGGTGCTTTTTTAATTATTGTTGACGATATGACCTGTAATTAAAAGGTTGGTGGTAATAACCTGCCTTCTCTGTCTAAATGTCTTGCCCTTGAGCAAGACACTGGGCTCCCTGATACTATGTGGAAAGCAAGCAGGCATTTGCTAAATAGATATGATGTTATAAAACCTTTTAATATCATTCCATTTCATATCTGTTTTATTGAATAATTATTAATGTTATCACATCTTAAAGGCCTTTTTAAGTTTATATCTGAGCAAGAAGTGAGTAAGAACATCCTCAAGATTTCATTACAAGACAAACCTTTTTGTAATTCTAATAATCTATTTTAAAGATTAAAAAAAAAATCTATTTTACATTAGTGTTGGCTTTTCTTTATATTTGTCCATGCCAGCTTTAAAAAAAGCATATTTGGCTGTGAACAGCTCTTCACAGAAACAGACTGATGGAAAAACCGCCAGGTGGATGTACCCTACAAGTACCTGAATGACCTGTAAGGTTCTGGACTAATTTGGCTCTATTATGGTTCCAGCCAGGAAGTGTAAGTCCTCTCATCCTAAACTCTGATCTGCCAGGCATGCGGTTCGTTTCCATCGCTTTTTGCTTTTCGCCTGAGTCACCAGGTGCTGACTCATGCTGTGTCTTGATACAAGTTCACCGGACATGGAATGTAGATGGTCTGGTAAACACACAGCCTTTACACGCACACACACACTGTCAACACAGTATTGGCAGAGGCAGACCTAAACAGATGGAAAGACAGCAGAGAGCAGGGAGGAAATGGAAATTAAAGTCACAGTGTCAGGAAGAACAATTGAAACTCAGGGACTAATATTACATAGTGACAGACTGAATTGTAGTTATCATTGTAACAACAATGTCATTTTTGGTGTATTTATTAGGTGTATTTATTATTTTGATGGCGGCCCATTTTGGACCAGACTGAAATATCTCAACAATTAGGCCTGCTAGATAGTTGGCACAAAATATTGTACAGACATTCATAATTTCCGAATGATAAACCTGATGACATCTGCTCTTGTCCTTATTCTTTCCAGCTCTCCATCTATCATGATATTAATTACCCTGAAGCGAACACAGTTTATCAACTTACAATTTAATACAGTTAAATATGTACTTTAAAAGTAGTTTTACAACACCAAACAGTGACTTCCATTACCATCAAAGCTGATGGCGATCACTGCCCTCTGCCAACCTAAGCTACTCTTTAGTAGCTGTTTATTCTCTATCCACTGGTCTGCACACGTAAGCATCACTACGAAACCACACCAAACTACTTACATGTATGTCTAGTATTACATATGATTATGAATCTATAAGTCTCTCCCTTGTCGATAATGTCAAAGCGACTGTAA
This sequence comes from Lates japonicus, assembly GCA_033238685.1. Classification (NCBI taxonomy): domain Eukaryota; kingdom Metazoa; phylum Chordata; class Actinopteri; family Centropomidae; genus Lates; species Lates japonicus. Next base: position 30,539 of record BRZM01000889.1, read on the forward strand.
TTTATACTACAAAATTTTTATTAGAATATTGTGCATGGTGAACGGAACATTACACTCCAAGCACTGTTTAGAGCTGACATTGAGTAGCGATCAACACTGCTAGCATTAACAGTATGTTAGTTAGCTTTGAAAGTGTGATTAGTTTTGCACATGTGCAGACATCTTTATTGGATCATGCTTCCAGGTACACAGACAGGGCATGACGTGCAACTGACAACAGGATGACTACAGTACATTTCAGAGACAAGAGAAAGTAAAAAAGATAGGTCACGGGTAAAGGGAAATACATTCAACCAGCTGATAAAAGTAACTGCAAGTGACGTTTAGAGCAAAACTGAATAAAAAAGCAGGCCAAGGGACTTAACGCCACAGGAGAGAATGAAGCAAAGCATCTGATTTGCTTAACTTTTAAAGAACCAATTTACTGACTGGTGCCTGAGCAGACGATGAACCTGTCCAACGGTCAATACCTTTCAGTCTTGGTTATGCTGGACGAACTCTAAGCCAGACATGCACACATCTTTATACGTTTTCTGTTTACAGATTCTCATTCAGTCCATCTACAAAAAGAGACAAAGAAAGGTAAACATGGGGCGAACATTTTTAACTGCTTTGTCTGTACACAGTTACTTTCCATTTCAACATCCCAAAGTTTAGAATCGCAGGTATTTTCTATAAATAATTGTGTATCATATCTATGCCAGCACTGACTGAAAATACGACTGCCTCTAAAACACCCTGGAGTCTTTTCAAATAGTTTATTTTTTGAAGAGATTATGGGTGACTAATTTACCAACCCCGACTGTGTTGGAGACTGAAAACCCAACTAATGATATAAAACAGCTGAACACAGTTATTCCTGAGAGACTTGGCGTTCCGTTTCAATCTGTCTGGTCACAAAGGCATTAAAATGAGGAAGTGCGCTGAACACCTCATGCGTACAACCAATCAATATCCTCTTTTCTACATCTCTTTCATTCTCTACATATCTCCATTTTCTCTGCCTCTCTCTCTTCCTCCTCTCACAGTTGTATTTTGTATTACTGTAATTGTTGTCTCTTTGTCTCTGTCGCCTTTTCCTCCTTGAACAGTTGCAAAGTTTACTAATTTAATACAGTCTCTCTCATCTCCTCTGATCTCTCGGTCATCTTCCTTACACCATCTCTCATCTCCAGTCTGTTGTCCTTTCTCTGCTCTCAATCTTGTTTCTTTCCTCCATAGTCTCGTTTTCTCTGGCTTCACCCGCTGTCTTGACTCTTTCATCATTAAAGACTGGGGTTGTAAATGCCTGTCCTCAGCTTCTTTAGAAATTATCTGTCGGTTTAGTTTGTCTTAATTAGAATGATAGTGTCTCTGAACACAGGCCCCAGACTGGGTGTACAGTTGTGTGAATATGGTCTCACAACCACCCCTAAGGCGTTAATACAAGAATATTGAAAGTTTTTTTAACCAAATTACAAAAAGTTTAATATATTTCCTCTCTTTCCCCAGTATCTATCCATGCAGATAGTTTTGGCCTCATTTGTCAAGGTTTGAGATATTGGTCAATTTCGGCTGCCGCTGCAATACACACAGGAGATTGGGAATTTTGTTTGTGCTGATATGAACGAAAATATGAGAAAAATTTGGAAACTTGGTATTAACTTTTCACTCCATAAACAATGTCTCTAATCCACTAAGGAGGGTGATAAAATTTGCTCAGAATACCTCAATAGCATCACTGATATCAGGACCGTTGTAATTATTATCATTATTATTATATTAACCTAATGTAATATCACGTATGGGAGAGAAAGCGTGTCATCATTTTTAGAGTGAGCATAATTCATGACTGTTAATAATTATATATATTTAATGAATCATTTGACAAACAATAGCCATTATTCTCTATTAATTTCTTAATCATGTGTATATTAAGTGCAGGACAGCTTTTAACCTAAATAACAAGCAGAGTTTTGGCAGGGGTTTTTTCAATCCTTGACCGTGGACCTTGTTATGAGATGTTTTCTAAAATTCTGCTTCCAGGTCGAGCATGACCTTTGAAAGTCAGCTTTTAAGAAAAAATCTGAACATTTACAATTCCGTGACAACAGGCAGAAATAAGATTATGTGATATGCTTTGAAAACCTATTAAAGAGACAAAAAGAGATTAAAGAATATTTTCAGCTCTGTATCGGTGCAGCATACAGATGTCATTGTGTCTATTTTTGGATAAATGCGTTACATAAAGTTCAAGCATTGGGGACTGAATAAGTGTTTAAAATTAGTGGGTGCAGCAGAACAGCAGGTTAATTTTCTTACACCTGCACACCTGTACCTTCTTCTACTTCTCTCACACTGTTGTATTGGTACTCTTCAAGTTAAGTAAAGGATCTGAGTTCATCCACTGGTTACAGTGGGGAGGTTGAGGTCTGTTTACTTATTGTTTAATTATACACTGTGTGTGTGTGTGTGTGTGTGTGTGTGTGTGTGGCGTGGTGTGTGGATTCTAGATTTCTATTACCCTTTAATCTAGGATTAAAGGAAATCTAGAATGTAGGATTCTAGAATTGTTAACTCTTAAACCCCAGTTTTCTCAGATACTGGATTAGATCTCTCAAACACTCTGCTGAGTATCACAGATCCAAGTATCAGAAAGATTCACTACAAATGATGGAAAAGCGACAGGAAGGACAACGTAACCAGCTGCCATCACCTGAGTCTGCCGAACCACCTGCCTCTGGTTTGTGAGGCTACGACAGAAGGACAGCAGGGGACCAGCTCAGACTGTGCGCAACCCTGCTGACGGTGAGAGGTCCTGACCATTCAGGCTCAAGATCGCAGCCCGCAGAAGGTGGGTCCCCACACAAAACATCTGGTCAGCCAGACGGTGGAGGGACTCACCATCCCTGAGGCTTCTGCCCAGATGCAAAACACACCAAGAAAATCTGCAAGGCTGTGCTGCGGGGACCACAAGGAAACAGTTTGGAGGGGCCGCTGTATGCTGGGTCGGTGATCCTGCTTCACAAGACCGGTTGTGGACACGGTCATCGTAAAATCATGCAAGTGCACATCAGACAGCAATCTACTTTCCGGCTGTAAAAAGCAGCATACTCCAAACCTGTGGAGAGACCCATCCTCCAGGTCTCCACTTTCTCCTTGACCTCTTTCGCTGCTCTCATTCTCCTGGCATTCATCCTGAGCAGCACAGCATCTTCTGCAATTGAAGAGCTGCATGTGGACAGGCTTGTATCTCTGAAACTGAATTTAAATAATTTATATTTGAATTTGAATACTTAAACTTTAATAATTGTGCTTTTAAAAGAGTTCATTTGATTCACATAATTTGAATTTGTGTTGTTTAACTTGGTAACTGAATCTGAATTGGATCATTTTGAAATTGAATTCATTACTTTGATTTGGATTCCTGTGAACTTGAAGCAGATACTTAATAACTGAATTAATTTGCTGTGAAACTGTATTTGATCAGTTCTCACAATTTACACTCCAGTTCTAACAATTCAGTTTCAGTTTACTGAGACTTTACATCTGGGCACCACTCATGAACATTGCTGCAGACCAGGTTAAACTTTCAGTTCCAAACTAATCATGCTATCAGATTCCGGTTTTTAATGAACTCCCTTTCAAATCAAACAAATTCAGTTTCAGGCGACATACAGTACTTCTGTTCATGTTTGCAGCTCTGCAGCAGCTTGCTCTAAAGGGCCACACAGTAACAGCAACACAGTCAGTATCACATCAACCTGACACTTGTTGCTGTTGCTGTCGGCGTGAGTTTTTCTCCGGGTACTCGGTTTCCTCCCACACAACCAATTCAGCCAATTAAGAATGATTAGCTTTATTTTCAATGTCTGGTACTCCCTATAATAGCCTTATAAGGTAAACAATGAGGTTGAAATGGATGGATGGATAAATAAATGTGGAGGTAAAGAAGTAAATAAATGAGGGGAAAAAATCTAGCTGGTCTCATGAATACAACTCTGGTGGAAAAGAAGAAATCCTTAGGACTGGGTGGTGAACTGTAATACTTTCTGGTACAAATTAAAGTAATATGTAAGAATCAAAAGCATAATACCTCATAAAGCTTGGACACACAAACACTTTCAAGTCAGTCCAACAGGACGTGCTTATTTTCTCGAAGTTCTAAAGTAATGTGGGGATAATTTAGTGGTTAGTATGTATTCTGAGAGAAAGTCTTAGTCTAACAAAGGGAAGCAGGAACTATGGTGGGGTGTTTGTGGGGATATTTCTGCTTTAAGTGGGAATACAGTAGGTAACAAATGTGGATGTGAGGAAAAGGCGGTCTTTGAAATGTTTCTGTCGCACACTGAAAAAAATGCAGAAACTGCAGATTTTAATATATTGAATGAAATTGACCAGGGCTGGATTCAATAATAAGCCTTAGAGCCTATTGTGATTTATATTATTACATAGCTATAGATTTATATTATACATTTAGACTCTATAACTTGACAAAATGACAATGCAATGACTTGTATTGAGCTCCGTAGCTACTGCTGCAATATCAGGTCTAATAGCACTTACGGTTCTGCTCCAGGCACACACGACTGAATACATGCACTCATGAGCCTCACACACATACATATACTGGCCGCTGCGCACTCGGGCCAACCAGAAGGTAAAGTGTTTATTCAGACAAGGGCACAAATAAAACTGAATTAGTAGCGTGATTCATGGCATGAATGTCTATCCCACACACACACACACACAGGGCCGCCTTTATTTTTGCTAAACCTGTGGGAGCATTTTACAGACCCACGATTTTTGTACTTGCTAAGGACCCACATTTGTATTGTGCTGTGATAGGATTTAAGTAGATTTCTTATGGAACTTCTGGTAGGGGGTTGTGTTGTGTCTGCTGTTGTTCTCTGTCCTTGCACAAAGTAAACTCAATGACATGTTGAGGGGCTGCTGCCGAGTGGACCTAATTCTTTCACCAGCTCATTTGCAAAGTCTAAGAAAAAAAAATGTGGTGTTGCCGGAAAGAAAAGGGCTCTTCTTCTCTTAGTCTACAAGTGCACTTGGTGAGAACAGAAATAGTGGGATGCTATAATTATCTTGCTAATAATTATAGGAAGATCTGTAGCTGTTGGATCACTCCAGGAACCTGCTTGAAGGCAAATGAAATAATTCTAATTGTGAAATTAATGATAACCATGTATGAAACCTGAGCGTGGCTCATGACTATGCGTTTAAATCCTTAAAATGATGCTTAAAATGGGATGGTAATCAGATCGCATCTCAAGTAAATCAAAGATGGGAATATTTACATTTTTTCACTATCTTTTCCTAGTCTGACTAGATAAAGATGTGCAGTATATTACTTGCATTACAAATGATTTAAGAAATTATTGTTAAGCACTTTATTTATTTTTATTTTTTCCTGTTTGTTAAGGCAAATGAGGAAATCATGTTTATTAAACTGATGCTTTGGATGTTTCCACTTGTGTGTAAAATATCTGTTGTAGCTTTACACTGCACACAAATATAGAATCCAGTCATTTCAGTTTTACTCAGATCAGAATGTGTTCAGGAAATCTTTTTTCACATAGGACTTTATTTTGTGTTCACAGTGTGTCATCATTGTTATTGTGGGGAAACCTCCAGTTAACATGGATGTGTTGACTTCTTGAGTTCTTACAAGTTAAAGGGGCTCTTTGTAGGTTTGCTATCGCTACATAGCCAATGTTAGCATTAACAATGTTGATTTACCAGTCTAAAGAAAACATTGCAAGTTCAGCATCAAATTTAATTCCCCTTTACTCTAAGGTTGAAAACAATGGCAATGTTTTGCTTCTCATTTATCCTTCCTTTCTCTACTGAAGTTAGCCTGCTAAGCAGCTAGCCCCTCACTTCGGTAGCAAGTGAATATAATGCCGAACTGCCCTGAAGAAGGTAGCACTGCTCAGAAGGCTTATCGTAATGTCTTCTATTGTCAACACTGAAGCTCTTGAGCGATCACTGACCACCACAAAACTTACAAATAGCCCCATTAAGCATGTTTGGTTTTATAAATGCATAGTATGAAAAACAAGACTTGAGGATTTATCTGACCTTTTAAATTGTTCGATAGGAAAATCCTTTGTGAGAGTGGCATCTCATTTATTGTTAACTTTCATTAGAAATAAGTGAATAGAATCTTCAGCAACCCCTGAACTGTCTTCAAACCCAGGGCATACAGAAAATAAAAGATCCATGGTGAGCTTCTCTGCATCAATTACAGCTATGGTGAGAAGCCACTTCAGATATAGAATAAATTTCTTGAGTGACCACATTATTATTCTGTGGGAGCATAGTGAACTTTAAGGTGCGCATGCTGTTGTGTAGTGTTCTTTCTACTCTGTCAGAAGAGGACTGTGATGCTGAAAACTAAGTGTCTTTATGAACTGCCTTGGAGGTGCTGGGCCAACAGCTAAAGCTGCTCTCTTGCTGCACAAGCACATCAAAGTTAGGAGATATTTGCCAAGATGTTGCTTGGTTTGGCCGTTATCCTCCTTGCTGCCACCACTTCCACATTAGTCGTTATAATAAGAAGCTAAATTTGTATGAGTTACATGAGCCTTTATATTGATGTTTCTGTCTCTATACAACAGCATAACAATGCACTGGCCACAATTTAAGATTATCATCTGTTACACACATTGAATACTAACCTGTCTTTTTCCTCTAGAGTGAATTGGTGTTGTCAGACCTGTCCTTACTGTTGATATGAATCTACTAAAATGTGGCAGGTCTGCACGTCTCACCTCCTCACCCTGGATGGTGACAGGTGTCTGTATCTCCCCTGCTCTGTCTGATATCTTCTTACTTCCATCTTGCTGACACGGAGCTGCAAATGATTTCAGTTTTATGAACAATGAGGCTTTCCACACCTGACTTCTTAACTGTGCTTTCTTGCCTCACAATATCCCCATAAATAAACAAGATCACTAAAAAGTACCCCCTAAAATTTTTAAATATTTTGAAAATGCAGGAGCTGCTGCAACAGTGACTGCAATAAATAAATAATCATTTACTAATGCATGTTGTGGCGACTACCATCAACTGTGCCTGCACCGGCTTATAGTGTCAAATAACCACTGCACTAGTTCAACAGTTTGGGAAATATACTTACGGTCACAGAAGGTCAAATGAAAGATTGATAACACTCTGATGTCTGTACACGGTAAATATAGGCTACCACGAGCAGCCAGTTAGCTTAATAAGCATAAAGACTGAAACAGAAACAGCTTACCTTACTCTTTCAGCAGTAACAAATCCATCAACCAACCTCTAAAGCTCAAGCTAATTAACAAGTTATATCTGTTTGTGTGCAAAAACATTGATGTGAGGTAGTATTGATCTTCTCATTTAACACCTGCAGAAAGCAAATAGGGATTTTACCGTTAGGTCAAACCATTCGTTAAAACACTTTCTTATATCTCCTATCGCGATACCGCGGTTGTTAATGGTTGGGAGTCATGAAAATTGTGTAAATCTATCAGGGATGGAAAGTCAGGGAAAGCAGTCTTATATGGAGTAGCCTTTTCAATGAACTCATAGTTTTAACCACAGTCTACAATCACTAATCCCTGCTTTCAGTTAAGTTGATTTGTGCTCAAGTGTTGAACACATATGAAGAGACTGCGAGGGTCACAGGGTAGGCTACAGTTATGCTGTTGTGCCACAATCAGCCACTCCTTGGGGTATCATAAGGCAATCTCTTTTTTTTTGTAGAAATTTTAGAAATTCCTCTGAAAAATAGAAATTTATTTTCCACTCTGGAAAGAATCTATTAATTGGAAAATTGATTGGTACATTGAAGAATACAGCCATGATACACTAAACCCTATTAAAATGGTATTCAGAAAAAACCTGTAAAGGTGCCTAATTGACATTTACAATCAGGCAGCTATGTTAAGTATGTTTTAATAACAATGGGTCATGTTATAGGTGAGACTGGTCACCCAACAGCAAAGTTGTTGCTGCTAGCATCAAACTGACAGACCAAGCTAGGAACTAGCTGATTAAATTCTTGTTAACTTTTAGTGGAGCATTTTGCAGCCAAAAGGCCCTTGGGGTTAGTGGAGACAAAACTAAGGGTGAGCGAATATTTTGGCTTACATTTGATGGTGGCCAGAAATACCTCAAGTGAATATTGTTTCTTGCCATCTGCTGGATAAGTAACCACCTACTAACATGATTACCGTCAACTGAAAATGCCCATTTCTACTGCTAAGTATTAAAAACCAAACAACTATAGCATGTATTTCTAATAAAACTAATCACATCTACCTAATAGTATGTACTCAACAAGCGCTTTCCATATTTGATATTCTTATATCATCACCCTATTTTCATCGTTTCTCAGTAACACAAAATGATAGCGACCTTCTATTCTACAATGTTTTATCTTTGTCTGTTTACTGCAGCCGTCTCCACACAACTCCTTAGTTTCTTTAACATAGCTCAGTCTGTACTTTCATGTTTTTGTTGCTATGATCTGTATTTTTCTTCAACAACAAAACCCTTAACATGGAGCTTCTGTTCTCTCAACAGCACATTATCCCCTCGCATCCCCTTGTGTCTCACTTTCCCTCCTTACCCTTATCTTTTCTCTTTCTGTCATTTTGCTTCTCCCTCCATCTCTCCTTTCATCTCTTTCTGTCTCCTCCTTTCCCTGTGTTTCTCTCCGCCCGTGTCAGCTTGTCTTGATTCTGTCTGTCATCAATTTTTGTGAGGGGTAAGCAGTGCATATGAGTCTTCAGCGGTTCAGTTGCTGGAACTGATATCCCACATTCATATAGGCTATTTACAACTATCTGGCCACGCAGTTAGATTGTTTTCAGATAGGACAAGGTGTAGGAGGTATAGCATGTCAGAGTGGCAGAAGGTCTGTGTGTTTTCCTTGTGTATGTATGTGTGTGTGTGTGTGGGCTGAGATAGGCTGGCAGCAGCAGGCATCTGGTGACATCTGGTCCAGACAGATAAAGTAATAAACACGTACTATCTCACTATCTAGGAGGAGGTGTAGCCTATCTCTCTCTCCTTTTCTTTCTCTCTCTCCCTCTCTATCTGTCTGTCACTCCCTCGCTCTCTTAGTCACTTTTTCTCTCTGTCAAAATCAAATTCAAATATGCTTTACTGACAATGACAGGGAAGCAGCTTGTGTTGACAAAGCAGCACAACATTTCAGATGAGACTGCAGCAGTAATAACAATGACAAATAGCAACCAAACGTGTATTAACCATTACAATACAATGCAATGTCCTTCATTTCTGCTTCTGTGTCCTCATTTCTTTCAAATGTGTACTGTTTCCTTTCTTTTCAACAACTACATATGCTGAGAAAGATCATGTTATACAATTGAAAGCTCCTATACCTCTACTGAGTAGGCCTCATAGTGCGATGTTTTTTTGTCTCAGAATATTTGTTAATTGTAACTACTACTCTTGATTCATCTTCTTCTTCCCTATGACTTGATGCACCACCTCTCCAGCACTTATTTTACTAGATTTAAAGGTTTCACTTGTTACATTACCAGATTATGAGCAGTGATATGCAATGTGGTGCTCTGCTAATGCTACAGGATCTGTGTGAAAAATAAGTATTTGGGGAAAAAAGGATATAACGGATAAAAATTCCAATACATTTACAGATCCAAAGATATTCTCTTTACTATATTAGAGAACAAAGAAAACTGGAAAATATGCTCATTTAAAAAGTTATAACGAGTGAATTTTTGCTCTAGAAATGCCTGAATGCTTAATCGATTTGTAAACTTGTTGCTTATTGATTTTGTGATTCACCCTCAGTGTAATTAACTAATCATTTCAGTATCTTTTTCATATCGTGCTATTAGATCTTGTGTTCAGTCAGCTAGATCCAGGCCTCAGGCCTCATCCAGGTGAACCGGACCCAAGGTCCATATGATCAAACCCCCTTCCAAAGGGCAGAGGCCCTACTGGCCTGGTCAGTCACCTTTGTGAAAGAGCAGATGATGTGTGACAAAGGGAAAATTAGAGAGGCTGAATTTCAGAGCGACTATTACAAAAGGGCACGTAAATAATGAATGAATGAAAAGGAGTGAAAAGAAGAAGAGAAGCAGGGGATGATATAAGGAGAAAAATGGAGGATGCAGATGATAAAGAAGGAAGGAGTTGAGTGGAAATATGGGCGTATGGGGCGATGGATGGATGACTAAGTAGGTAGGATGATAAATAGAAGGGATGGATGGATGAATGGGTGGATGCTTTGACACATGGCCCTCAGGGGAATCAGCCATTATATACGCCACTGTCACTCAAGATTAGCGGCATAATTAAACTCCTGTCGCACTGCGTGTGGTTTCGAAAGTGTGTGTGTGTGCGCATGTGCATTTGCTTGTGCATGTGATAATCTAAATGCGTGTGTTGTTGTCCTGGGTCTGTGTGTGTGTGTGTGTGTGGGAGTGTGGGAGGGGTGAGGCTGTGACAGAGATTGATGGTGAGGGGAAAACAGGCCATTATGTTGTATAGCTAAAGCAGTGATAGACTCTACACCTCTGTGTCTATTTAAACTGCTGGCCATTTTATAGGCGTGGCACAAGTGACCCCATAATACACACGCACACAAAGATTCCTCCACCTTTAATTGGAGGGTAGCTGCTTGTTTTCAGGAGCATTTAGTTGCATAATTTGGTTGTGGTCTGCTGCTGCGATGCGTTCGCTTCACTCCAGCCACTGTGGGAACAACAGAGCCACTGAGCTAAATTAAGTGTCATTCATAAATGAGGCAATCACCCTCTGAAGTGTTAACCCAAGGCTCTTTCCCATAATTGATGGATAGTTGTGAGCAATTTTAATATGCTACATGAAAATTTTAAACACACTGCCCTCCCCCCTTCTTCTTCTTCTTTTTTTTTTTTAATATTCAGCCTTAATAGCAGGTTATCAGAAAACCCTTCAGCCTTCAATTAAATGAATGAGAAATGAGGATAAAATGATTATCTTGACAACTCAGTCAGGACACACACACACACACACACACACACACACAGAGAGAGAGAGAGAGAGAGAGAGAGAGAGAGAGAGAGAGAGAGAGAGAGAGAGAGAACAGACATTCATTCATTACATGGCTTGATGTTTGAAGGCCATGTTCTGGAGCAGCTGCACTCCGACCACAGCTACATCTCTCTTTCTGACTATGTTTGTGTCTTTCAGTGAGTGAAAGAAGCCCCGCCGCTCCCCTGCCGAGCGGAACATCAGCTCCATCATGTCAGCCAGAGGCAGCTACAACAAGGATGGATGTCAGGCCCCTTTGCCTTCAAAATAAAAGCACAGAACATGCCCTCTGTCCTACTATCAATCCAAAGAATTTAATATTTCAAGGAGTATCTTTACCTGGGGTGAAAACAATACCCATACTAATATTAATAGTAAATCTTCCTGATGCCTACTCAAGAAATAAGAATTTTTTTAAAATATCAATATGAACATAAAAAAAACAGGCCGCAATAGCAGCAGAAAAATCTGTCTTGTAGTCAATTGCTTTGGTTCGAGTTTGCATGAATAAAACATTACATGAATAAAATGTGACTAAGATGCCTAATCCATGCTATCCGTTGTATACCTCCATAAAAACTAACGGCCTATGATTTCTAGCTAGGTGCATGCACAAGCTAGCCCAACCTTGGTGCACAACTGAAACAAGTGCACGGGGCTGACCAGTTTTAGTGTGGTAAATTATTTACAGGTCCAAAATTCCAAACTTGATTTGAAATGAACCAACAGAAAACCCACTCAAACCCATATTGCATATTTTTTAATAACACAAGGACAGCCAGTTCCAATTTGAAACAATCTCAGGATGATAACGTACAATTCAAAATGAGGTTGTCCACGGCAGTCCAAATAAAGAGAGGCATCAGCATGGCAGCAGCATGATATGCACCAATTAGCAGGTATTTGTGTCAAAGAGTAGTAAATGGTTATTTTTCCCTGGACTTGACAGTTTACATGTTTTATCTTGTGTGGAAAAAGAATCATATTATCTGCCTGTTAATAGAGCATCCATTTAGATCCACTCAGGTATATACTGACACACAGATGCAAGCCTCAGAGCTAGATGACCTGATTAAACTGAATATAATCTGGACTAGGTCTGATTTGGGTCCCAGATCAGGTCTTGGTTACTAGCAACCCAGTGAACCTGGACCTGCAAGGCCCGCTGAAGCAAAAAGAAGACACTAGAGTAAGAGATGACTATGAAGGTCACTTGTCCCTGCCCTTGGATACAACCAGTGGGAGTGTACCAGCTGCAAGTGTACCAGACCTTTATCGTCGTGGTAACAATGATAAACACACAGGTAAACCTTACCTGCATGGTGAGGTGAGTGAGGTGAGGTGCAGGGGGAAAAGATCATGCAGGCAGGCAGATGTGCCGGGAAAAATAGGCAGACTTTTATTTCTAATCTCTAATGACAATGCACAAAACAAAGGAAAAATGGGGAAAACTACTTTGCACTCTGGTGCTGCTCTTCACAAAAGGAACAAAAAAATTCCCATCCCACTCAAATATATCTGGCGTGAGGGCCCGCCTTTCCAATTCAAACTAGCCTATCAGTTCAGGGCTCAAAGACAAAGCTATAAATATATACACCTTTTTCTGGCATTTATTCACTCTAACGAGACCATAACTTATTCTTCAGTATGTCAACATATATACATTGAAATCAAAATAAATAAATTGCTTGCTCAACACTCAGCAGTTACCTTAATTAGCTGTTGATTTCACCCAGCTATTGTCCAATCAAAGTGAGGACACGCCTATTCATCCTCCCAATAAAAGGGCCACTGTTGAAGTGTGCTTCCTCTTTAAACACCAGAACAAGATGACCTTCACAAAGGACTCCAGCCAACAGGTTACTGCTCTCATTACCATATGTGTTTTTCCTTATGCTAATACATCTCAGGAAATAAACTTAACACTAACGATACAATTCTTTGTCTTTGTCTGTTGTGTGTAGTTTATAGTTCCAACATAAATTGATATGGAAAAATGTAAAAGAATGTCCAAAACAAAAATTTCAGCAAATTGTGATGGAGGTTCTGGCAGAATCAGAAATAACACCGAGGAGATGTGCCACGACTGTTCTGGTTTAATTGTTTTCCGAAGTTTCGAGTATATGGCATATACGCTTTTATTTTGGAAATCGCTACCGGAACAGCTATGTTGTTGCTTGGTGTTTGACTTGACAGATGGCAGGCGAGAGACGCTCCTCTCGGCTGTCTCTCTCGGTCCGTTGGTCCATCCCGGTTCCCATTGTCTCCCCTTTTTCACTCCTTGAAGACAGCACCGAGACGACAAAACTAAACTTAGCTCTTATTTTAGCCCTCACCGTCTTTTGTACGTTACGTTCAGAGACTTGGCTCGACCTGAAATTTCACCCCTGTCCCCCTCCATCCGAAATGTGGACACGCTTTTCTTTCTTTTTTCTTTTTTTTCTCACTACACTGTAGACATTTTTATTCGCTGTACCGGAGGAGGCAGTGAATGAACCGACCGGCGGCTGACTGGAGCTGACACAAAACGGCGGTTGTGTTGTGGAGCTGATGGGGGAGAGATGAACCGGAGGAGGAGGAGGACTCACTAGCCAACAGAGAGACACCGAAATCAGCTTCTAGTGGCTGTTGACATATCACAACATCCTAGCAACAATTTGACTCACCATTTTCTGAGTGGATAAAAAAAAAAAAAAAAAAAAAAAAAAAATCAGGAAAAAAAGAAAAGAAAAAAACAACAGACACTGGATTTCCCACCGCAGGTTTGGAGATAAAAGCGCAGTGTTTGGTTACGGTGTGAATGAACAGTGAAGGATGTTGCCGCTACAAGACTTCCCCTGAGAGGAGAGGAGCTGGTCTATGAAAGGAGGCAGGGGCTACTTTCACTTGTTTTCTCCACCCTGAAACAAATTAGGCAGTTTCAACCAGTGGCGCGTAATCGGATTATTAAACAAGAGAGTATCTAATCTGGTGAATGTATCCGTCTAATCTCTCAATCTCTCCCTGCCCATTTTCAGTCTTTCAGCAAGTGGCCACTGTGCAGGACCGCGCCAAGGATGCTACTTATCGAGGTGATCGTCAACCGGACTCCGTAGTCCAGAAGGTGATGACTGGACAAGTGGACCCCTTGTGGACATAACAGGAGAGTCTCTGTAACCTTTGTTTAAAGCAGGAGTCCCTCCGTAAGACAAGGTAGTTTTGTTTGAGACCCACATTATCAGAAATCTGAATTAACTCAGTGTTTTGACCAATCAATCAAAATGCACCACACCACCTGATTTATCGAGCTGCTGAACTGCCTTCAGTTGCAGAGGCTTGGAGAGGGTTTGTCCACGTAACCGACCTCTGTGGATACACCGAGAACAATTTGTGGACTTGAATCATCCCTAAAGGCCCACCGTCCGTCTTTGATCCCTGACCCCCTGTGTGTTGGAAATCCAGGGGACCACATTCCAGGCTGTTAACCTGTCAGCAGCTCCTCCATTTGAATGAAGTAGTAGTCTTTCATTTCCCCTGAGCTCCAGTGAGTACTGGGGCTGCGCTGTGTTCTCTTAGGCCCCGGCCAGTGAGTGCCTCTATCTGGGCTGCCAGCCAGCCAGCCAGCCAGACGGTCCTCCCGGGGTTTTCTTTGGGGTGGGGGGGGGGTTTTGAAGGTCCAGCTGGAGATTTGGGAGTTACCCAGAGTTTCTTCACCACGTGGACCACAGGAGAGAAAGAGGAGGACGCCATGGGGTGCTGTAGTGGCAGGTGTACCTTGGCCTTCATCTGTGGCATGCAGCTGGTGAGTGTTTTGATGATGGTGAGATTACAATTGATCCTGTAAGGGGGTGGCTAAATGTGAGGATCAATCAGGACAAAGAAAAGGGTCTTTAAAAAAAAAACTGCAAGAGTTCTACAACAACAAAAAAGTCATTATCGTGATGGCGAATCAGCAAAGACACATCTTTACCCTGGTGACTAGACATGAAAGAGGGGATGGGTGGATAGATTGATGGATGGGGGGAGTGAGATGGATGAATGAGAGGTCAGATTTCACAAGTTAATAGGTGTATAAAAGGTCATGATACAAGGTAAGATCTGGGTTGAGGGGCAGATTGACGAATAGGTGGATTGAATGGATGAATTACTGTTGGTGGGAGCTCTAAGACTGTACTAAGAGCCCTGATGGATAGATGGAGGCAGGGAGTGATGAATGGAGACACTGGAGAAAAAGGAGGTATGGGTGGATGGATGGCAGGTAGATAGATGTATGGAGCATGTACGTGTGATTTATGGATAAAAATGTATGGGTTAAGGGGCTTGGAGGAATAGATGTGAATGTAAACTCATGGTATCAATTGCTGCCATTCTCTCTGTGCCTGTCTCTGTATCTCTTTCTCCAATCACCATCTGTGTCAATGAACACTGGTGCCAGGCAAGACAACAGGGAGGGAGGGAGGGATGGGTCTGTAGGTGTGTATGTGTGCATGCATGTGTGAGAAGGAACACAAATTATTATCATTAGTTAGGTCCTGTGAATTCTTGATACTTACAGGAAAATCCACATTAAAACACTAACAATGATATGAAGCAGCAAATGGCACATTGGCGAGTCCCTTGTCTCTCTTATAGAAAAATGGTGATCTACTGTCAGGTCAGTAAATTTCAAGGACAGCTGTAGTACTGTGGGTTTTATGAGCAGAGAAATTTTTGTGTGAAACATTTTTCTTCAGTGTTCAACAATCCTACAGAAAGAAATCCATCGCAGAAAAAGGAAGAGAAACTTAAAGCTGCATTAGTAGATTTTGTTTGGAAGCTGCAAACATAGCACTGACATATTATGGCCTCATAAAGTTGATATCCAAACATGTTAGCAAACAATTGCCTATTTACAGAACATTTTCATCCATTTATAGTCATGTTCTTGGTCAGTGTAGAAATGTAACTCTAATATTTCTGGCTCCTTTTAGCTTTGTTTTTGGTCTCCACCAACCTCTAGGGAAGAAGTATTAGGCTGAAAGCTGACAACAAGATTGATAAGAGAGGTTAGTGAACCAAAACAAACACTGTGGGCCCTAAAACCAAAACAAAATGATCGGTAGATTTGGAGGGAGTTTCAGAGTTGGGGTTAATATCTGAGGGTTTGTCACTGCGAGCAACATGTTTTATGTTACACAAAGTTGCTGATTGCTTCTGCAATCACTACAAAGCTCCTCATCTTAAATGCATGTAAAACCTAAGGAGCATTTTTACTGAAAGTTGTATCAGCAAGACCAACAGCTACAGCAGAGCCATGGAGGTTTCACTGGGAAATGAAGGAAATCACTGCCTCAAGTAGAAGCAGAGGAGAGAGGTTTAAGCAAAGTGGTACCAATCATCTCAAAATATATCCTGAATTTCTTTAAGCCTCACTGTCTGATGGTTTTTAGCAGTGTAAGGTGATTTTAAGGTGGAGTTGTTTAGAAATGGAAGGTGTTTTGTGATATTCAGTAGAGTGGGACTATGTATGCGCAGATGCATATATGTTAGGCAGAAGCATTGTCAGCTCATGGAGTCATGTACAGTAAGTATATTCACACTGAAGGCCTATTGTTATGTTGAATAGGGCACTGTTAGTGACATTATACCCTGTGTGTGTGTTTGCATTAAGTACAAAAGATATATGAAAACCATCTTATTTACCATAGGCTATTAATATGAATGACCCTTTTTGTGTATGAGTGTGTGCTTGTGCAAGGTCTATTGTGCTGTGAAATGGGACATTGCTGTACATCTCTTCACTCAGGAAAGGAACGACGGCTGTTTAAGTCAACATATCTACAGTAGAATGCCAATGAGATCGCCACATGTGCTGTACATGCATGAAACACGCCATTGTGCTGTAAATGGGGATGCTGCTGTGCATTTCCGTAGGTGAAATAGAGGGAGCGTTTGTGTGTGTGTGTGTGTGTGTGCGTGCGTGCATGTGTGTGTGCTTGTGAATGAGATGCTGTCACAGTGATAGTCATTGTGTCTAATGTGGTGGAACTAATGCTATGCCATAGTCAACAACATGTTTTGCTCTGCTAACTGTTGTAATAGCTAAGCCAGCTGATACCACCGCTAGCTGAGCTGGAGGTCTAACACTACTGTATGTTACAGTTTGGCCATGCACAGTTAGCTCTGTTATAGTTGAAACAAGCATCCTGATGGTGAAATCCTTCTCTTGACAAAATGCACAAATTCCTCAAATTGCAAGCATACAATGGTACAGATTTTAGGATATTTTCTGTCATTGCTGCAGATAATCACAGATAACCACACTGCCCACAATCTTTGTTGTTTAAAGCAACATATTTAACCACGAATGAAAAGACAGCCTGTGATACCCCCTATTAGAGGTAACTGTTTTCACAATGTGAGCCTCAACCTAAAAGTAGTAGAAAACAGTGCTGGTCAGTGTGTCTTATGTAGTGGAACTGATATCTTGTGTAACTCTTAACAGCTGTTTTTCTCCTGCTTCATTAGCTAGGTTAATTGATGAGATAGCTGATGTCACTGTAGCTGAGCAGAGATCAATGATCCAGGTTGGAGATACTTTATGTCTACTTCACAGCTGACGTCACCATGAGCCATTTATAATTAGTCCCATCAGGTGAAATTATGCCAGCTTGTGATCCAAATTAGAGTAAATGTAGTGTAGTCCTGTTTACCAGGCTTATTAGTTTATTTTAAGGTCACCAGTCAATTTAATGGAATTGTTTTTCTGTTGGTGTGGGTTAATTTCAGCATGATAAATCTACTGAGACTTGGACACTCTTTTTTGTTTGTCCCATGACCCTTTGAAGATTTCTTTAGAAATTTGAAAGTAGGGCTGCAACCACTGACTTTATTTTTAAAAACTATTAATCTGCATATTATTTTCTCAATTAATCATTTAAGCTAATAATATGTCAGGCAGTACTTACGAATGCCCATCGAAAGCAAATCCCTACAATCGAGGGACTGGGACCAGAGAATGTTTGGCCTTTTTGTTTGAAAAATGACAAAACAATTTTAGTCTTGTATCATTGTTGCCAACTTTTCTGTCAACTGACCATTTTGATTAATCAAGTGTTACAGCTATACTTGAAAGGCTGTAGGAGTGATCCTAAATTGATGCATCTCTTAGATTTGACTAGAACCGTAAAAAGTGTGTCACAAGGATGATTGTGAAGTTGGATGGTACAAAACAGAACAGAGCAAAAGGTTCATAGCAGATCAGATGTTGTTTTTACCAACACGTTTGCACACACCCCCACACACACACACACCCGCACACACATACACACGTAGATACACATATGCCACTGGTGACTCACTTACCGTAGGGATGGTTGTGGTCCTCGTTGCTGTATTAGTCCGCACACCCACCAGCTGCTGTCACAAAGATGATGACTAAATCATCCAATGGCGTGATAGGTAACAGGACAGCAAATGGTGGTCTCACATCATTGGCTGGTTCAGAGGAGCCTGTGCAGACGGTTGGTGGGTGTTAATGTTGATGGAACGTTAATTATGTTGGTGGTGTGTAAGTTAATTGAACAGAGTGAATGGAGCAGAATTACAGCCTTGTAATTCAATGTAGTACACAATCACAGTGAGACAATAATTCATAATCCAACAGAGGAGTTATATAATTGATCTTGCACAAATAAAACACCAAAGAGTAAGACAGACTGTCAGAGAATTGTTTTAGCTGGAGGGGTAAAAACCATTTTGGTAATTTTTTCTAAAACAAATTTTCAGAAACACCAGTCACAACTCAAATTGTTGAAAATACTCATCTTTGTACAAGTGTACCAGACAACGATTATATACATGCAACAAGGTTGGGCATGTACAGCACCCATAGGCTATCTGAGACACAGTGTTTGTCTGTCTGTGGCAGCACATTCCTGTGACATTTCCACCACTGGGGGACATGATGAATAATTTACCACGCGGAAGCTGTGACATGAATGCAGAAATGGTATCTCCGCGTGTGTGCCGTGTGTGTTACCTGATTGCAAAACAGTGACAGTGCACCCATTCAAACCCAGAAGTCAATACTTATCCAAAAGGCATTTCAAGTTGGGGATCACAGATAAATGGTTGTTGGCATGTTGGATTGATGAAATTATCAGCAAAACATCAATTTCCAGAACTTAAAATGAAATAAAAAACTTTTTCTGGTGACATTGCTTTAATAATTTCTGCTGAATTGGTTTACAAAGTGGCATAAATTGTCTATTTACATTCAGATAGTGCAGTTTTGCAAAAAGGTTCTCCCACTGATTTTTGCTCAACTCCCATATCATTTTATTAGCGATATTCAGTCACAGTTATTTTGCAATATGCATCCATCTCACGCTGCCATTTTTTCAGCATTTCGAAGCAAATCCACTTTGAGAGCATTTTGAGTTGAAAGCGAACGCAGCTCCTGCACTCTGGCAACAAACCTAATCTTCAGACCTCCTTCTTCATCGCTACAACTCTGTGAGATAAAAAGGCTTTGCTATCCTTTATGTACAATGCCGCTTTCAACAAGGGCCACACACAATCTCAGCTCTGAGTCTATAGATTTTCTGTCGCTCCTTCTTTTTTGCAGTCTCTAATTTGTCAGTCTCTCTACCCCCTCATCGCTGTCTTTTTATATATGCCCAGTCTCTCTGTGTATGTCTTTTTGGCCTTTTTCATTTCTTTATCGGTCTCCTCCTCCTCTCTATTTCTTTCTCTGCTTCGGAGGAATGCAGCCATCGCACCTTGGCCACAGACTTGACTGGCAGTTCATTCAGTGTGTTCAATGAGAGTCTGTGCACAAAACAAGCTTTCACCTACTGGTCCTGTTGAGGTAGTTTCATGGTGCCAAATAAGTCCGATATCAGACCTCAAACGCCAGATCATTTAGCTATTCTTGTTGGTTTTCTTCAGTGGGTATTTGTACTTTTCTACCTTTCAACTGTCAATAAGTCTTGTGAAATATGCTGGGTTTCTTTTTAAAGACAGTGGCCATTTAACAGTGGAGAAAGGCATTTTTCTGCCTTGTTCACCATATTTAATGTACTTGCTACCAGTGATGGTGTGTGCTCACCCGAGGACACATATTTTTATATTTTCATGAGAATGTTGTTATATGACTGTTTGCTAAAGTCCAACTGTTTATGTCCGTCAAAGCTTTCCCACTGGTTTACCAGCCTACTGTGGAAGATTTACCACCCAATTTGTTGTAATTTTGGGCAACGTGTCGCTGATAATGACATTCCCCTTGCCTGGAGTTAACGATAGGTTATTATTGTAGGTAGTAAGCCGGTAACTTTCGCATGCTAATGTTGGAAGCTTGATCGAACGAATAAACAGTTGTTTATTAGCACTGCCCATCAATCTTTAAATTTTTGTTTTGGAACAAATGTACAAATCTAAGCGTGACACATTTTTCATACCTAGTTATAGTTGCTAGCTATGATTGGACAGTCACTGTTCCGGTGGGTTTCACCGACAATCAGTGCGGTTGTGTCTCTGTGCCATCCTTTGTCCATGCAGTTTAAACCAACACATTAACACCACATTCCTAATAACCTTTGAGAGCTTTGCTCATTCAATGTGGGTCAGACAAATGGATAGAACTCTGGTAAACTAACAGATATTTTAATTTCTGAAGTCAGAACCTCTGTTTCCTCTACCCTCAGGATGCCAACACAGAGAAGAAAATAACTTCCTTTCTTAGCCTAGTTCTTTATTTTGTCTCTTACTCTAGTTCTTTTATATTTATCTTATTCTGTATATCTTATATTCTTATGCTCTCAAAATGATATGATTGTGTGTTATACACACAAATCAATGCCTGTGCTAGTATCTGACAGGACAGTATAGCTTCCACCTGTTGTTGACAACAATATAAAATCCCATAAACAGGTCTGTTGTCATGAGTGAATAGTAAGGGTATAACGTGCACTGTGACACGATGCTGCGATTAAACACGATGACATATGATGCTAAAAGCTTATATATGTGATGTGACTGATAAAACGTGCTGTGCCCTTATTAATCTTTACACTTCTGTGGTGATCGCACTGCGCCAGCGAATAACACCGGTATAAAAAGACGCCCTATTTTCTCATTTTGCACAGCCTCTGATAATGTAACAGCGTCCGGCTGCTTACCTGAACAACACTTGCTGGCTTAGCAACAATTAGGCTAAACAATCCACAACATAACACTCCAAAATACCGTGGTGCATAATACTCGCTCATACAAAAAATTCTCGGTTGTAATAAATGGAAATATAATTGTACCGAGGATAAATAAGAATAAAAGAATAACTGCAAGAAAGATTTTATTTTTTTACATTTGAACTGGAATTTAGTTTACAATAAGGAAAACACTGTATGAAAACCGGGTTTTGTGGCAACAAGAGATTTGAGATAATTATTTATTTTTGCAGTTTACACTAAGAAGAAATAAATAAAATTCTGAATCTTAAAGTTTGTTTTCATTGTTTCCATATATCCTTAGATCTATTGTATTGTATTGTGTGTGTGTGTATCAAATCGTGAGCCTTGTATGGTATTATGCAGATCCTGAGTTGATTAATTTGTTACACTAGTGAATAGTCATCTCTCTGGGGGTGAAATATTACAACGATCAAAATCATCTCTACCAAATCCAAAAGTTCCTTTGCATCAGCTGACTACATGTTCCATTAAAAACTAGATAAAACAAAACTCCATTTTTGATGGGCCCAACCTGGGTGTTTTTCCATATCATATCTAGTACGCTGGAGCTGGCAAGGATGAAACATTTTTACCTCTGGAATGTCTGAAGCTATGATAAATAGTCAGCTAATAATACTGTAGAATAGAAATCTTGCCTGGTCTGATCATGCTGTTTGATTGTAAATGTGGTACCATATTTGTTGTGCTGAAAAAAAAATCACATCAATAAAGAGGTCCATCAAAAAGCTGTCAGCAAACAGCACAGGTGCATTTCATTTCATACATTAAGATTTGGAAAAAGACCAGTTTTGAGAGCTGAAAATATGGTAGGTGTATTTTACGCTGGAGCGTGTCCAAGGTCGAGCATAAGGCATTAGAAATCCCAGCCAGGCTGTTTGACTGCTGCTCCCTGATGACAAGGTGTCTCTGTGACCTCACCAGTGATCTCTGATGGCTCAGATGAAATGAAGTGTCTAGTTGTCTAGGTATTTTGAGCATCTACTCCAGCTCCTGGTATCATATTTAAGTCAATTAGTCACTTGCTTTCTGAAGAGTTGTAGTTCCCTTCCCCTGTCTTACTAAACTGTATTCCATTAGCATCCGTTATTCAATATGTTTATCGTACCAAGCTTTCCTTACATTAACCATTTCTTAAATGCTTAAATGTGTACCTGGACTTTTTATCCACATTCAAAGCTAAATGTATATCTACTACTTTCACGGGATGCAATTTTTAATGATAATTATTTACATGAACACTTAGTATCATGTTATTTGCATTTAAAAACAAAACAGATTTTATGAAAATTTAAGCAACAGGTTTGACAGTTGTCAGTTATCAGTGTAGTTTCCTTGGATCTCAGACAAAAGTTAAATGTACTAGAATAAGTGTCTACCACAGCCATGGTAGCGGTTCTGGGAGGCTATACATAGACACAGCATAGCTTGAGCTAACATAAGCATGCTAAGAGAGAGCATGCTAAAGAAAGAAAATATTCTCATTAGGTGCAAAGCTGGAAAAAGAGAACTTTTAGATGGGATCTGTTTCCACGGACTGATTCACCAGCACCAGACTCACTGCAACACCACTGTTCCTCTTTTTCTTTGAAGCTTTCTCATAAACTGCAATTTCACCCTAGATGTTTTATTGTAAAAACAACATGAGTTTTCTCCAGCTGAGGTTGTGGCATGTCTGTAAAAAGCATTCAGAGGCTCTGAAGGTGCAACCATGATACAGTATCAACTCACACTGTCATCATAAAACAGTCTGTGGAACTGTGTGGAAAGTGGAATCAGTAAAAGTGAAATCTTTTTATTTGAGTTGGAGAAAAACTGACTCAATCTATGTTCTTCCACAGCTCAGTGGAGGCTTTAAATTGAACCCTTACACAGTTGGATTATTTGTTCTATAGTTTCAGTGATGCAGCACACACGGTGTAATCACATCCACTGTATAGACCACTGTTGCAACTCTGTGGCACAACACAAGACTGTAGCACCAATGTTATCCAGCAGCAAATATTGTCAGTTATCACGAAATAGGGTGAATGAAATACTAAATTAGTTTACATAGACAAGATTTTGGTGTCGAGCAGGCCAGACATTTATATTTTACTTTGTCAGACCTGCTTTCCAAACCACACATGTTACAGTCTCTGCTTATGAGTTACAAGTTGGAGAGGCAACGACAAAAATATTTCCACTCCAGATTTATCTATTAACGATATCCTCAATCATTCAACAGAAAACCATACACATCTCTGATAGCCATCAGTTTAATTCTTTCATGTTTGGCATGGATCGCTCTAAATGCTACAATATCCATAAGCCTTGGCCACCATTGCTGTGGAGAAGAAAACAGTCAATGAATTGCAAATTACAATGTAGCGGACATCATTAATCTCTCAACAGGTGATATTATGGTATCGTTCACTGAAGACAAATCTGTTGCTGAATCCACTTATCAGATTTGAAACTCTTTTATTACGTTATCTTGTTAGAATTACCAAATGTATTTCCAGTAACTAAAATAGTTCAATCACCCTTTTGTAGGCTAAGAGGCCAAAAACACCACAGTTTTCTGTGGCAAAACCTAAAAATACACAGTGCACTCAACACCTTGTGGTCATGCAGTGTTGTTAACAAAGTGATGTGTCTTTTCATCACAGAGAGTCTGGCTGGATACAGACACCAACTGCAGAGAGCATGTTAACCAGAGATCAACCAAACTTTCATTTGGCCATCACAAATTAATGTTAATTTGCTACGGGTAGTCTAACCCTCTACTGTCGTCTCAGTATTTGGAGTTTAATGAATAGGAGGAACATGCCCTTGGGAGTTGTGGTTAACCAATTCACATCAAACTTTTACCTACCAGACTTGTACATTAGCCTTTTTGTCAAAGATAGAGTGTCGTTCATCTTGTACAGATGAGTCAACTGGAAGGTTTTTGTCTATTGAAAATGATGGTTTCTTAACATACCTCCTCAAAAATCTCAACAACTAGTGTCTGCCTCCATGATAATGCATTTCACTTGCAGGAAGTTTATCCTTTGCAGAGATGGCAGCAATTTTATCGCGATACAAGACACAGGCAATGTGAAGCAACAAACATTGGTTTGAGTGGTCTTGGAAGTGTGAGACAACAAACAATAAAGAAATTGCACTTGGCAACATTTCATGCTAAGGCCCTCTTGATTTATGTCATTAGTGAGTGTTTTTATAGATCAGAATTTTCAGTAATCTTCATTGTCCCAAAAACTCAAAACCTTTCATCTCAAACGCTGCAGCTGTGGAGGCACACACTGACTGAGCTTCTGCAATAGATACATTGAAACGAACTTTGTTTCTTTAGAAACCCGTTAAAACGGCCGAATTTCAATCTTCCTGCATCCTTATTCCCTGGTCTGACCCCATCTTTTGAAAGTCGCCGCCGGTGTGGTATCGACACTCAGCAGCAGAAATTGAGAGGAAAAGTGAAAGCGACATGCAACAAAAAGGTCATGTACTGGATTTGAGCGAGGCGATATCACAGAAGCGTGTGTCAAGCTGAGCTGCTAAGATGTGTAATAGCGGCGCTGGAAGCTGACCTTGTGCATGACCACTGCTGATGGATGAGCTGAGATGGTGTTTTGACCAAATAGTGCTGCCTCAATATTTACACAGGTGAACAGGCAGTCTGAAATAGGAGGTGGATGGACAGAGCCGACAAGACACTTGCTTTTCTTTGTGTTTTATTTTAATACACACGCCAGACTGTTGTGCTGACTTTCCGTTGCTTGCTGCTCCTGTTATTTACCCCTCAAAAAGTGACACTCTCCTATTGTTCTCCACAAAGGGCACCATATCCTGTTAGTGTAGTTGTTGCTATTGTTGTTGTTGCGGTGAATCTGTTCACTGCATGATGATTTGATCTTATTACATCAAGGGGTGCTTGAATTATAATAGCGGCGACGCAAAGCAATGCTCTCGACTTCATTACACATAATTATGAGATGGAGATATGACTGGTGTGAATGGGCCTCCTATCTGTAAGAGAAAACAGTATTTTCAGGGGCCTTTGATGTTTTGTTGGAGTCTTGGATGGAGTTTGGGGGTGGGCGGGGCTGGGAAGTTGCTCAGCACAGGGAGTATAAAGGTTATCAACACTTTATATTGCTGAAAAAGCAAAGAAAAGTGAGTTACAAGCTTCTCAGGTGGGAGCAGTGATGAAATTTCATTCTGCTGTTTTCTCGCTGTTTCCAACAGAAACAAATTCCATTTCTACTAACAATGTAACCATCCTCCCATCCATGATAAACTTACTCTGATAAAACATCTTGGACAGTCTATAAGTTTATCATATTGTCTGTGCATAAACATGATTAGAAACATAAATTTCTCTTATGTCTTGTTTATTCCAATACCATCTTCCTTTTCTTTGGTTTCTTACTCTGTTCACCATATTTTTCTCTTCTGTATCATTATTGCCCTTGTTGCCTTGAAATTTTCTCTCTCAATCTTTCTCTCAGGCTATTTCTCTCTTTTATTCTCTCTTCCATGCTCTGCTGATCTCTCCCGGGCCATTGAGTTGCTCAGGGCTGGCACAAATGTCATGTGCTGCGTCTGCATCCTGTTGGGAGTGCTGGCATGCATTGTGTGGTGTGTGTGTGCGTGCGTTCACGTGCAGGGACAGCAGAGGTAGTGGAGCGTGGGAGTCTTGCTGTAAAGCCCTTGACTGGGATAAGGGAGCCAGGGAGGAAGGAAGAATGGATGGTTGAATGGATATATTCTTAGATGGAGGATAGATGAAATCTCTGCAGTGGATGATAATGGGATGGAGGGATAGAGATTTGGATGAATAAATTGGAGAGAGGGGCTGGGGAGAGATGAGTTGGGGGGAAGCAGGAGGGCAGATGATAATAACAAGAAGGACGGATCGATGATGATAGATGCAAGATGTATGGATGAACACGCGATGAATGGGCGAATGGGTCGTTTAACACTGCAGAGTTATCAGTAATGACCATAGATGGCAGGCGGTGGAAGAGCCAGATATGCTGGGTGTTGACTTTGTGACAGTGGAGCAAATAATGTGTAAGTGCTGTGGTCTGACGGGCCTCAGAGCCTGTCAAAGCCAAATAACATTTTGGCTGACCTGCTAAGGACCACTAAGCTAAATAGTAAATAAATCCATTAGCGACCTACTGGGGGCGTGATACTCTTACACAAAGATAGACTGGCAGACATTGAGATACCTTGTTGCTAGGGTGAAGTGTTTTGAGGTTTAGGCGTAGCAGAAAACCGCTTGTTAGCGTTAAGGAATGTCTTTGGGTTTTGGTGATTATGAAGAGAACAGTGTGAAACAGACTTACGATATTGTCCATCTACACAGCTGTGGTCCATGTGACAGAAATTTCATCTCCCACATCCACGAAGATCCTGCATGAACCCAAAATTTGTAACCACGCAGGGGACTGTTGACAAGACAAGCACACCGGCGCTACGCGCTCAAGCTTCCTGTGGACTGCATTCCCAATCCTCGATTACTTTATTTTGTAGTGATCACGCTCACTATTCTATCTTATCTCATCTTACAGACCATGGTGCGGGTTTGACAATGTTGCGTTATGAGATTTTATTAGAAAATATTACAATGGATACATTCGGTAGAACTGATTATTGAAATGACGTGCCGTCTTTTCCTCCACTGAGCTTTGTCCTCTTCATTATCTGATATTTCTCCAGACAGACATTTGAATAGAGCTGGTGGAAGTCTTTGCTGGGTCACAGACTCATACATTAAATAATTTGAGAGAATTTCTGTGATAGTAGAACTGTAATAAAATATATAACATATATTGAAGAGGTGGTTTATTTTCATCGTCTTATTACATTTTTAAAATGATTGCTCAGATGACAGTGATAAGGCACTGCTATATAAAACTAGTGAGTAAAAAGAAGAAAAGAAGCAGTTGATTAACTACAAGTTTACCTCATGTATTTCTCTTTGCTGTAGAGTTGTACCTGATCTTTCCAGGACAGTTGTGTGGAAGCTACTGGAAAGTATCCTGCACGTGCCTTCAGCTGTTTCTTTTGTTCTCATCTCCATCTTAAAGTCCCCCATTTGATATTGAGCTTTGCTTTTGATGCTGATTGGCTCAAATCAGATGGGTGGATGGTGACCGGGAAGTGACAAAGTTACTGGGAACAGGCCAAGACCAAATGTTATTGTCTGCAGTTACTGGCCAATATGATTGTGACCTTTATTGATTTATCTACTAAAGATTTACAGTCGCAGTCAATACAGATTCCTCCTCAGGTTCAGAGGTTCAGTTCACTGAGACCAATTTAAAATTTTGAACCTTGACTCCATCCATCCATGGCTGTTGACACAAGAAGAAACTGAATGCTGTCGGATATGTCCCCGTCCTGACAGCGATTCAACTTCAGAACTGTAGTGATGCAGATCTTTTTTGTTCTTGTGCCAAATTAACTTCGTAATCATTCGAAGTCATCCCAGTGTGCAATGAACAAACCTCATATGACTTTCAAAATGCTTTTTCGACACAAAGTGCATCTAGTGCTGATTAGCATGATGACATGCACGGTGTTTGCTGGGTAACAGGAGAGAAGCTTTAGGCCTTTATCACATAAAGAAATAAGATATCACTTTACAAATTGGTGAGATTTAATGAAGAAACCTTAGACATGCAGTTTACACAATGAAATTGATATCCCTGTATTTTCTCTCAATATTTCAAATGTTACAATGATTAAGTTTCTTTTGTTATTTTACTTCTTTGAGCTTCAATGCAGGAACACAACAGTGGAACCATGTTCTTGCCTGCTATTAAGTAGTGTGTAACATAATACCTAATTTGATTGCACCAACACACTGTCTCTTTATTTCTTTTTATGTTTTAAAATAATTTATGATAAAAAAGTTATGATCGTGACTTGTGAACAGTTGTACAGAACACTGCATTTAATTAGTGTTGGGCTGCAAACTGCATGACACGATCATGTTTATGACAGCGAGAAGGTGAATTTAAGTGGAGAAATTTTTCACAAGATGGGTTCAATTATGGGCCAACCATTAGATTGTGCACAAAAACAGTCACTTACCAGAGTAATGGGAGCTTTCGGGTATTTCAACTGCCTATTTATTTGCATGACACGACAAAATGTCTCAGGAAAGCCAATGACAGAAAGGTGTTTTCAGCTTCCAAGCTGTTCAACCCTCGGTATCACGTGTTTCTGGGCCAGAGTGCCTAAAAAAATTGCTACTTAAGAGTCTCAGAGACATCTGGCCCACAGGCATTCACTCAAGTTGTTACTATACAACTGGACTTGTCATAGTGGGCCAGACCCTCAAAATTGGGACCATAGAATAAATTATAAATGCTGAGACACCATCCCTTTTGTTTGGTCTGATGGCACAATAAATGGCTGGTTGAAAATGTTTATAGGAGTATCCACAGAAGACAAGCTGCCTATTCATTGTTACATGAAACACATAGAAACATTTTCCTGTGAAAACAGCTCTTTTACTCTCTACACTTTCCCTTTACTCTTTTATGAGGGATAAGATCAATTTCCCGTGTGCCCTTCACCCACAGCCTGGGCATCATCTCTCCATTTTTAAACCTTTTTCTGTGCTCCATTGTTTGCTCTGTCGACCACACCTTCCCCTGTGCAGTGCAATGGGTTGTATTTCAAGCAATACAAGTAGATAAGTAGCTAGGTTTAACAGAAATAGTTAAACACAATAGAATCGCTTATTATTGGTTTCTTGCCTGAGATTTGAATGGAAATTGATGCCACTCTCACATCTGTTTGTAATGAAACAGAAATGTAAAAACAATAATAAGTTATTGGTCTTTTGGGGAGTTAAGTGCTATAACTGTTTGTGGGTCAGCAGCAGCCAGGTGCAGCAACATCTTAGAGTCTCTCTGCTTTGGTGGACATATTTGTAATCTTTGGTGAAAAGTTAGGCTAGCTGTTTCCCTCTGCTTCAGTTTTTACTGTTAAAAGCTAAATTTTTTCATGGCTCTAGCTTCACTTTATGTACAGACACAGACTGGTATTACTCTTCTCCTCTAACTCTCAGTGAATGTTTGACTATTTACCTGATAATAACCAAACAATTAAACAAGAAAGATTATTGTTGATTAGTTTGATGTTTATTACCTAATTAATAAAATCATCCAATTGTTTGAGCTCTCTTATCTTGTCCTTTATTCAACACGTCAAAAATCCCAGTCAAGTGTTCTCCCCAGTTCCTTCTAATTCAGAAGACACTTGAATATAAGGGCATGTAGATCGCTCCCATTTTGACAAGTGCATTTGTCTTTACGAAAACAGAAGATTAAGCACATCATTTACAGCCTCATACTTTCGTTAGCCTCTTCTTTTGAAAAAATAATAACAGCACAAGTGTGAAATTTTGACGGAGCTTTTATCTGTGATGGGTCACATTTTTCTGCTGCCTGCCAGGTCTCCTGTCAACTTCTCAACTTCTTATTATTTTTGATCTATAAATATATTACTTGAGTGTTCTCTCTCTCACACACACTCCAATGAACACACATTGTCATGCAACACTGGAAATTCATATCTGCACACTGCCAGAGCATGTACGTTAGCGTAGATGTGCTTTGCTCTGAAGTCTTACCAATATGAATCAGAGAATCTCTCCGGCGGTCCTAAGGCACCAATGAAGAAGAGTTTTGTTTCAGTTTAAGAAATCCTTTAAGGACTAGGAAGATATTGGGTGATGTTGGTGAAAAGAGCTTCGACATTACACTTTCATCTTTGCCTGTGGTATTTTCTTCCACCACTCATCCCTCTCTCATACCCTCCTCTCCTCCTCTCGCTCTTCCTCTCCTTCTCCCTCTCAGTATATGAATTGATTTAGTCTTATTGCCCACACCTGCCCCTCTAGTTTGGCTCCTCTTATCTCCCTCTCTTGCACAGACACACATATATACCAACTTCTGCCCCCCCTCCTCCCTCTGTCATACTTGCACATACACAAACACACACAGACACAGTAATCAGATCGGCAATCTCTTGTATTTTTGAATCACGGCAGCTAAAGTGAATACGGATACAGTCTCAGCTTTCAGCTCGGCTCCGTATCAACATATCAGCAAACTGTAGTCACGTTGAACCAAAATAGAAGCACAGTATGTTTTGAATGTAGGAGATGTGGTGGTGGGCGGCAACAGTGTGTGTGCGTGGGAGAAGGAGTCATACATAATCCTGTGTATAAAGCAACTGAGCTCCAACAGCATGCCATTAGTGCTGACAGGGTTGGGGCTTTAACTCCCACAGGGCACCTGTGAAACTGGACATTCATGGCATTATGCAACACTTCAGGTAAAAAAAATACCACAAATTAGAATATATGAATATAAACAGTATGTGGTGCAATGAACTAGTGTGAGTTGTCCTGTTAAGTAGCTCTCACTATGTAACATATCTCATTACACCAATAGAACTTCTTTAGATAGTAAGTATTCACCAACTCCCACCTTCTGTAAACAAAACACTGTCATTTGTTGGTGCCTTCCAGACTAGCTGATATCTGATCAG
This sequence comes from Lates japonicus, assembly GCA_033238685.1. Lineage (NCBI taxonomy): Eukaryota > Metazoa > Chordata > Actinopteri > Centropomidae > Lates > Lates japonicus. Next base: position 61,351 of record BRZM01000889.1, read on the forward strand.
CCATGATCTATAATTAAATTATTGATATGTTTCATCTAAAACTCTGTGGTTAAGGTTGATGCAGGTTAGGGAAGATCACCCTCATGAATTCAAAAGTAAAGGTCTTGGTGTCTACATGAAGACTTTGGGTGGTGATGTAACAATGTCGTGCTGTGTCCAACTTTTGCCACAGAGTTCCCAAAGTTGATGACAATGAGTCATTACTGACTTGTAAGTAGAAAGTTAATTTGTTCTCCATAGATCATAGCATTGGAAATTGGTGTCTAGCAGCAGAGGTCGTTTGAGCTTGAATATGGTGAAACTCTGGTTGGGTCGCTCAGAACAAAAGATGAACAATTATTTTAAAGGTCATGTCAAAGGCCAATCATATGCACATAAAAAACTTTGAAGTTAACAAGGGCTCCCAAAATGCCTTTAATAAACATCCAATCACTGTGCTCAGATTTCTGGTATATATGCTGCTTATACACTGGCTGGAGTATGTTGTGTCTTTAGAAAACTGATACAATCTGCAACTTTAACTAATCCATTTCAGATTCTTGGTCAATTTGGATAAGTCAACTTTTCCACTGTGTTTGTTTCCACACTGCAACAGCAAAAGTGTTTTGATTGCTTTGCAACTCTGATTTTTGCCTCTGACGGCTTCTTACTGTAGCAACAGCAGCAAAGTTCGCATGGGTATTGGGGAGCCATATGCCGTACCAGACTGACTGAGTAAACATGATTTTCCAGAAACAAAGTTGAAATCATTAAAATTGACAGCCGTAACCAAACCTGAAAGTATCGCTACATTAACTAGGTAGCACTGAGGAACATCAGGTTATTGTTAAGAAAGAGACATTTTTGAAATAGAATTTTCTGAGTGGGATAATACTCCCAGAACTTTGTCTGTTACTACCACAAAGGTTGCTTGTCAGCCAAAGTGTAATTTAAGTCAATGTAAAATTTGAACAGACAGCCAAGGATATCATTTTTCAGCTGAGGGATAGCCCAGTTCTTTATTACCTGGTGCTGAAATTATTATTCAGTAGATGATTACAATCTTCATCTTTATGTAATGAATGATCAGCAAATCTTGCATCTGAATACATTTCGTACAGACCCGGTAAGTCAACAAGAACAGCATCAAAACAGCTCAGAAATTAAGCATTTAATTAATTATATACTTTCTCCTCCAACAACTGGGTGATGTAGCCATTGTGAATTTTCTCCTTCACCTTCCCTTTCAGAATGGGTGTGAGGGGCTTCTTAACTTTTCCTCGCCACTTATGGCAGTGTTTCCTTTTTAAGGTGATACATGAGGTTGCCAACGTGTTGCAGCCTCTGGCAACTTAACTGTTGCAGTGGAGTCTGCAAGATAATTGCCGTCCGACTTTTAAACCAAACAAAGGCCAAACCGTGTCTGTATCGCTGTCTGTTTTTATTGGCTTGTCAGTGACATTGCATTGCATTAGCAACTGCACATAACGGTGTGACATTTAAAGTCCATTCTATACTGGTGCAAACTGTACAGTTAAATCCATGTCATAGCATGACGAATCTCTACCTGTTTGCAGTGATTATTATACTGCCCACGTCGTAGAGCAGTGAATTTGAAAACTTCAAATGAAAAACACAAAAACACATAACCTGAATGACATTAACACAGTGAGTCTCTCCCCTGAATCCGACATAATCATTCACTGGGTCCTGATGAAAGCAAGCCAATATCATTCTGCAATCTGCAGCCTTTTGCAGTCACGGAGGACATCATGATTGATTGAAATTAAAGAGCGATGCGTACTTGACACTGTCAACTGTCCAATCCCAGAAGGATTTTATGATTGATGGCGGGCAGTAGCATTTAGGAGTCTCACACCTCTGCACTGCTCTCCAACAACCTCCACGGTGATACATCTGAGGGTATGTGTATGTCGGTTAGTGTGTATGAGAGGCATGAGAACAAAATAGAGCAGTTGTGTTTGTGTGTGATTCTGCATGTGTGGGGTTGATTATGGTGTGGCGATCTGCCTACTTGCATGTATTTGTGTGTGTGTGTGTGTGTAAAGGTGGCGGTGCAGTCCCTCCACATGTGTGTGTATGTCAGTGTGTGTTGCTGTGAAACCTGAGTGCTAATGGTGATAATGTGGGACTAAGGAGGAAGGGAAGCAATAAAGGACAAGTGAGGATGTAGCAGAAGGGGTTGAGGATGCACAGGAAGGAGAGGCAAATAATGTGCAGCCAAGTCCAAGGAAGGTGCGGAGGATGAATGGATGGTTAAATAAAGCCCGCAGCAGATGGTGACAGAGGGACAAAAGGTGAATGCGAAGGGGTGGATGGGACAGAGGGATGTAGGGAGGAGGAAGGATGGTTGAGGGGAAGGAGTGAAGGACATTAAGAGCATGTCAGAAGGAATAAAGGTGAGATGGAGAAAGGAGGAGAATCGAAGGATGTGTTAGTAGAGCAGGCAGTGTAAGGTGCTACTTAGCATGACACACACATAAAGTGAAGAAATGACATTTCCATGAGCAGTGGTTTTCAAGTTTAGGCTGTATTTGATAGATCACAAGAGGACAACATCATTTGTCTGTGCCTTTCAAAATCTATAGCAGATCACTGTTACTTGTTGGGTTTAGGAATGATCTTAGTTTGAGTTAAAATAGGTACTTTGTTCATGTGTAAGGGATCCCCTTGTCGCCATGGTTACAATAATAGCGTGGTTAATGTTATGGAATGAGGTGGTAAAAATGTGTTTGGTGATCCTTTGTATGGAACAGACAGATATAAGGGTGGTTTTAATCTGCTCATCAACTTTGAACATTGAAATGAATACCCATGTTTTCCAAAATGTCAAACTATTCCCTTTAAACATCTTCTCTAATCATTACTCTGTGATAAAGTGTATTTCTTTAGCATAATCTAATGGCTCAGTGTGTCCAGCTGATTGATTCTTTAGTAAATGCACAATGGTCTGACGCAGGCTTACTCACTTTATACCAACAGAATGAGATACCAAAAATGTTCCTTGTTGGAAACATGACGGGTGTCTGCTCATCCACACAACAATAATTATGAGTTGATGTTCAGATTTATGCAAAGTTGGTTCACACCCTAAATACACTAGTTCTTGAACTTAGTGTCTGTGAAATTATTTTGCATATTTAATTCAAGGTCTCTTCCTCTCAAAATCTCTCTTTTGTGAAGTCACCTCGCATTGTTCTGTGTGTCGTACAGCTGTCTCCTTGAATAATAATGAGACTGGTAAAATTACTGGTTGTGTTTTTTACAAACACTCAAGCACCTACGTTATTTTAGATGCTTTTTATTATTAAAAATGCAGATTGTGACCCTCAAAGTGATTATGACAGATGAATCATCCTGAGTCTGTGGTGTGTGTGCGTGTATAATAATGTATGCACTAATTCATCAGTAATGGTTTTTGTGAATATGAGTGCTTCTTTGTACTGAAGATGTGCTGTGCGTGTGTAGATGAGTATAAGCGATCCATGTTTGTCTCTGTTTCCCAGGCGTGGTTTCAGGCGATGGGGTCAATGACGATGACAGCAGAGCTATTGGAGACGGTGTGTGTATGTGTGTGTGGTTTCAGCAGGAGTCAAGAGGACACAGCAGGATGGGTGAGATGCCTCTTGACTAGTATTATCTGTGTGTGGTGAGTATGACCTGCCAGGTCAATGACTCCCCAGGTCTAGTGCTGGGCATCATGCTGTGTGCAGCTATTTTGTGCGTTCAAACTACAGGACGAAGCTTCTTTTTTGCAATTCAGCTCTGATAAAGAACCTTTGGTGATGTTGCACATGACATTTTAATTCCTGTGTTAGCTGAACAAACGCACAGACGAACGACCAGGCAAAAACAATAAAGGCACATCAGAAAGTGATGAGTGGAAAGTGGTATGGTAAAATTATGTCTTTGTGAAGTAAATGGTTCTAGGAGTTTGTTGATGCAGTGATGATATAGGGTAGTTAATGAAGTGCTGTTGCTGGTATTCCTTTCACTTAACTCTCCTGCTAAAGCCTTCATAAATGATCAGTCACAGTAATATCTGGAGATTCTCTCTAATTTTGTTCTGTTCTGTTTATTTCCCCCATTTTGTTAAGCCATGTGCACTATTTTGTTCAATCAAAAAATATGAAGAGAAAATAAAGCTTTCTGCGTTAACAAGTTTGCTAACAGTCAGTAAGCAAATTTGTACACTTGTTAGCTTAGCTCTGCTGCTAACAAAGACAATAAGTGATACAGTTTATTGAAAGAGCGGACTTGTACCGTGACTATGGTTATGTCTCATAACTTCCTTCGACGAAACTACTGCTCTGTTGTGGAACAAGTCATACTCATAAAAGGAAGAAAAAAGAAGAAGAAAAATGCTGTCTGCTCTCTGTCCCTCAAAGGTTGGCACTGTAAAGACAGCTAGCTTCTAATCAACAAATTTGAGATCAAACCTTATGCAAAGTTGAATTTAACACTTCAGAAAAAACTGTGCCAGATCAACTACATCCTTATGACCAGACCAGACCAATTCTTATATTCATCCTGGCTAAATCACTGGTTGAAGCAGGTGTGCTGTTGTCACTTGGGCTCCCACAGGTGCTTTACTACTTTTAGCTCCCAATTTGGGAAAAAAAATAGTACATCTTTGAAAACTTTTTCAAGCAGAAAAGGTATACTGCATGATAAAATTAAATATCAATACAAAGTAGCTTTGTTGTAGTTTGCTTCCTGTGCAGTTATTTTCATCTTAAAAATTTGGGAACTATTTCAGCACTGTACAACAGGGTTGATCTGACAGAACCATTGGCACAGTACTAATGTCAGTCTGCAGTTTTACAGCTCAACAAGATAAAAATTCGGCCACGAGCTGTATGTGCTCATCCAGTGTCTGGTTGATAACCAGTTGCACAACACTATTATAGTACGGGAAGTGATTTGTGATTGCCCTTCATTTCGTTTCCTTGTAATGCATTTGCAATATTGCAGAAAGCTTGTGTGAGTATAAACTGGCTGTGATCATTTAATTTTATTAGATACAGAGCAAACAGTCCAACAGACAGTCTAATGGAGGCAAAGATTTCCTCTGGAAGCTTATTACAACTCTCAGATCCATGTTCTATGCGCATACCATTTAGTGTTGACATTTTCGTTTAATAAGCGTCCTACCCTATTGCTGTGTGGTATTACCGTAAGTGATTAAAATCTCATTATGATTATTAATAGAAACTGAGCGTTAGCAGGCACAGTGATCACTGTGATGGCAAGATAACAGTGTGAGTGTGTGGCAACAAGACTGTGCAAAATCCCCAAAAAGCAAGACTTAATAATAATGATAACATCAGTTTTAAATCGATAAAGAGTTCACCCTACATCATTCCCCAGTTCCCAAATGGCCGCAAACTGAAGTGCTGACTCCCCTGTCATGCCATTAACTCAATGAAAAGCAAACATGCGAGACACAAACACACATGCTGATACACTTGTCCTTTCTTTTTCCTCTCTCTCTGAGAGAGAGAGAGAAAAAAATCAGTAGAGATTTTGTAAGAGCTTTTGTTCAGCCCAGGCGGACAACACTGAAGCCGGGATTTTTGTTTCTGCAATATCTTTAAGTAGTGTGACAGTCGGAGTGGCTAGTTGGCTTTGGAAGATGGACACGGGCACAGATGCTGAAACACACACACACACACACACACACACTCTGACGCACATAGTTGATGGATTGAAGTGGCTGATAAATCACATTACAGTAAGAGCATCTGTAGGACCACACAAACAGTATTGTACGTAGCAACTCCGGCAGTGTGCACACATACTCTTGCACACATTAATTTGTTTACTGGGTTTAATATAAGTCATAGCTGAGACAATTAGTCATTTGATAAATTAAGTCAATCAAGAGAAAAGTAGTCACCAGCAACATCGTATCCATTTTGTTTCTTTGTAAATGAAATTGAATACCTGTATGATTTGGATTGTTGGTCAGACAAAACAAGCAATATAAAGGCGTCATCTTGGGCTCTGGAAACTATGACTATTCAGTCAAATAAATCAATAATGAAAATAATCACAAGTTGCAACCCTGATATAGAATGTCACTTTATTGATCAGTGTCCTTTTTTTGTTAGTTCTCTAATTTCATCTTGTCATGACTCAGTAAGCACCTGCATCCCTACTTGGTCCTACAGATAAATCAGTGTCTGTGAAGCTACGCCAGCAACCATGTACAAAACAGATCACAGGTAAATCAAGGATTTGTAGACATAATGAGCAAGCACAGGGGACTAAGACTGACTCTGCACTGGAAACCAGGCCAAGTGTGCCAGGAAGCAGAGATCGGGCTAGTTCAGCTTAGCCCCTTAACCGAAAAACCGTTTGGCCTTATTGGAAAAAACGCTGTCTGTTTTGGTTTGTTGTAGCAGGTACCCTGCTGATGGAAAAGCTGCAGAGGCTTCCAGATTTACAGCGTCATAATTGGCTTAAGTGCAATCTGCTTGTGGGCGTTTTTGTACAGTAAACACACAGACAAGCCTTCATGTCCACATGCACCGGGAGCAAGTGCTGGCTGGATGTGCTCCACTGACAGTGAATGGGCGATCAGCAATGTGGCCTCAGTGATAGCACCCAGAGTAATATTATGGAAATATGGCCACATTTTCTGCTTCATAACAGTGAGCAAGGGGAAATAAAGTGCCCCGGCACCCATTGATGCTATGAGCGCTGCGAGCACAATGAAGCTCATTTAAATAAGGTGACAAAGTTGGCCGGCAGTTCATTGTCAGCCGGGACACCACAGGTTCTTTTCATGTCTCCCATTCAGCCCAGGACACAAAGTTAATTTAGTCTTGGCCCGCGACCCACACACAATAAACCACACTAATGCTATTGTCTCCTGACTTAGTGAAGGAGCTGAAACATTTTGGGAAACAGCTTGTGTTTAGAGAGTTTACCTGGCTGTTTTTGTGCTGCAGTCAGTTCTCAGATACAATAAACTAACATATGAGTCACAGCCTTTCATATTTTATATCATTTATTGACTCAAAGTAATCCTTTTTACCAATAAGCTCAAATTATGCAACACACACTCACTTGTATTCTGCTCTTGTACATGTGTACATAGACACAGATGCACACACCACAACCACCAATGATATGGTTGATTTCATTTGGTTCCCATGAGATTTCAGAGAGAGAGAGAGAGAGAGCGAGAGAGGCTAATATCTACTTACCATCACACACACACACACACACACACAGAGCTCTGTGTGTGTGTGTGTGTGAGTGCGCGTGTGCGTGTGTTAATGTGTGTTAATGTGTTTGTGCAGTCTTAATGTTTCTTAGCCCGCTGGGCATCCATCTGTGGGTTTGTCTGGTGTCATTTCCACTCTACATATCCCACTATTTCACACACACACACACACACACACACACACACGCACGCACACGCACGCACACACACACACATGCTTAAAATACTAACTAAACTAAACACACACCACATGAGCTACCATTACCTTGTTCATGCACTCATAAACAAACACAAGCCCCTCATACAGACACATGTGCTTAACACACACACACACACACACACACACACACACACACACACAGAACAAGAGCCCCTGGGTACGATAGAGGTGCCTCCTAATACTTTCTATTTATCATGCAGCAGTTGAAACCCCCCCCCCCACCCCCCACCCCCAACAAACACACACACACATTTTATTCTCATAAAAGCTCTGCCTGCATAGATCGGCCATTAAGATATAAGAGTGTACGAACAGAAAACCATTGGTGGGCTGATAATTCATTTACAGACTGACTGAGGAGGGATGATACTGAGTGTGTGTGTGTGTGTGTGTGTGTGCGTGCGTGCACGTACGTGCGTGCATGCATGGTGCATAGTAACACAGAAACCGATTAAGTGAGGGAGGGAAGGACGGAGGCGTGGGGTGAGAGGAGAAGAGAGGAGGAAGGAGAGATAATGGAAGCAGAGGCAAGAAAAGAGAGAGAGAGAGAAAAAGGGAGATAGCAATAGAACAGGAAGTGAAGAAGAAGAAATGATGGAGGAAAGAAGAAGGAGGAAAGACCAAAATGAAAGGAGAGGAAGAGAAGAGAGGGGTAAAAAAAAAAGACAAGCATAAAAGCAGGGCAGAGGGGAGAAGGTTTGTGATAAAGAAAAGAAGAAAGGAGAGGAGAGAAAGGGAGCGCCACTGGGAGAGTTGAAAGATAAAGAAGGAGGGAAAAGGCAATAAGCAGAGGAAGCCATTAAGGAGCCAGGAGAGGAAAGGCAAAAGAACAAAACCGTTTGCACAAATCTGTGTGAAATCACTGCAGCTTTACAGCAAATTCCTCAATGTTCAACCACAGGGCATAACAAGGTTTTACCCGTAACAGCTCAAAAATGTATCATTAGGTTCTGATTTATGTATCAGAAATATCATTTGAAATTTAAAGAACCCCAGCTTCTCCATCCATTCTCCATAAGTTTTGTCCGTCTCTGTTGTCTTCTCCTCTGTTTTGTGCTTTTGTCAAAATCGGTCCAGTTGATATCAAAGCAGCAGAGCAGATAAAACATATTGAGACAAAGCCAAGCATTTCACTCTTTCTGCTTTCCTCTATTAATATCAGTGTTCTTTAGTCTGGAGCGGATCACAGACAAAAAAAAACGTCGACAGACAGATAAGGAAGCTTTCAAGAAACTGAACAAACAGATGGACAAGCTTTCATCACAGATATTAAATTTGCTACAGCATGATTTGATTAATAAGGCAGAGACAAGGCATCAGAAAGAGGTGACCAGACGAAATAGGAAAAGAAAGAAGGGAGGGAAGAGGTGGAAAAAGAGAGGCGGTGAGAGGACGACAGGTGCATTTCTCTGGATGATGTGTGTGCGATATTAATCATAATCAGTTGGTCAATCATGCTAAATAACTCTAAAACTGCTGCAACCTACAATTATTACTAATGACACATTCAGCTCGAGTATCAGCATAGAGGCAGACACAGTCAACACACATACACACGCACACACACACACATTGTCGCACACCTCAAACACACATGTTCTTGTTTGAGGCAGTCTAATGATGTCTGATTGATAGTCTGCAGAGAGAATGTCCTCCAGCCCTGTGTGTGCGTGTTTCTATCTTCATCTGTGTTGTCTGGCTTTGTTTGTGCGTAGCAACTGTGTGTATTTGGTTGTGTAGATTATAAGCAGCGTGTGGGTGTATCGTGTGTGTGCACCATTCAGATGCTATAAATAACCCTCCCTGTGTCTGTATTTTGGGATGGGGACATGTCATTAATTGTGTTTCACAGTTTGAAGTTATAGGATCTTCCTTGATGATTAGAGCTAGTTGATTAATGAACTTTTAGTCCCTGATACCTGATGAATTTAAAATTGTACAGAAATCATATATCCAAGGTGATTCATTACTTCTTTAGTCAAACTTGCTTACCAGGTGAAGAAACTAAGTTTGTTTTTCTAATAGGGACCCTAAATTAACTTTCTCCAGTGGGATGTGGATTTTGGTTTTAGACAGCAGTGTTGTTGGCTCTGAAAAAGGTGTGGTCCAAAATTCTAACTAATGTATGTTCAAGTATTTGATTTACTGGTAAGTTTGGTTCCAGTTAGTTATTTGATGATATAAAAAGCGGGTGATGTCGCGATTGACAGCTGTGATTGACTTGTGATTGGTCAGGCTGGCATATGGGCAGGAGTCCAGTACCATAGCTCCACCATCAGATTACTTCTGTACAGAATCTGACTCAAATGAGCGCCACTGCTTCCGGAATGGTTGCAGGTGTCAGGATATTTTGGCCATTTTTTTTTTGCAGTGGAATTAAGTGAGCGGTGTCTTCCATCTTTATATACAGCCAATGATTGGTGCAGGTCAACCCAGACTGGAAGAACAGGAAAAACTCACTCAATTCTTCCTTAGCTTAGGCATCGTCACACGAGTAAAACCTAAACTACTTTTGTTGTGTTATGTATTTGTAGCAGTTTGTTAGCAAGTAAAAACCAGATACTTTTGGCTCTATCAGTGTTAATGTTAGATTGCGGATTGAATTGGAGATAACTGTAAGTGGTAAAATTTTGCAACCTTTCAGCCAATAGTTTATGGACATGTCTGTAGCTCTTTTCTTAAATGGTCAGCATATGTTGATGTCAGAAATTCAATACTATTGCCCTTTTCCATTGAGTTTTGACATTGGTATTCGCCGTCCCGCAGGTGGACCCATGAAAGAGACAGCTAACACTAGCTAGACACCCTCCTTTCTGTTCGTGGGTTGAACACAGCAACACTGAGTGTGAAACCTGCCAACGATTCAGCAGGTGTTGAAATAAAATGAACTAACAACCTCTGTGTGAGTAGAATATAGACTTAACAGCACAATGGGTCATCCCAAATGGTGAGTGTTGTACAGGGACAAATATCTTGTGGGAGTCTGTGAGTCCTCCCTGTTTTGCCTGCAGATGGTTCAAAATGAAGTAGGAGGACTCTTCACTGGCTTCTCAAGAAAGAGAGACCCTATGTCAAATAAATTGGTTTTAAGTTTCCCTGATTTGTTTTTATGGATCTGTGTGGTTTAGCACGGGCTATCTCTGTTCTCCTCAGTCCATATTCTGCATCAGACTCCAGAGCTTTTTGCATTGGTGCCATTGTTTTTAAATGTCAATCAAAAATGCAACTCATGCCCAGTAAAGAAAAAGAAAAAAGAAAGACAGAATTCAAATGACAATACCAGGATACAGTTAAAACAGATTTCTCTTTCATTGTTGTTTCCAGGCAAAGGGCATATGTGACAAAACAAGAGCATCGGCAGAAATAGATATAGAGACAGAGGGTGGACGGTCACAGACAGAGAGGGAAGATCTGTTGAAATACCAAACTGATTGCTTGGTGTTCTGACATTTAAATGCCACGTTACATAAGAAATGTTTCTAGAATGATAATCATGATAGTTAATTCTAAGGAGATGTGAAATGGATCCGTAGTTATCTTGGCGGGAGAGAGGGACAGAGGGAAGAAGCGGGTGAGGGACAAATACAGAGGGGCATTGGCAGAATGGAATGGTGTGTTATTGGTATTAATGGCAATGTGAAATAGAACCTACAGTATGTTGAAATGTTAGAGTTATGATTATTCTACTAGAAGTCTTACCCTTCTTTACTATCGAAGAAGTGAGTATGTTGATGACCCTCAGACCCTGTGGTGTTCAACAACCATGACCAACAACACCTCAGAAATATCATTTCTTTAATGACTTTATCCATAGTAGCATAAATGTCGGGAATGCAAATGTTACAGTGCTGTTGTTTCAGTGTAAAGGAAACCTCAGGTAACGTCATCTTTTAAGTCAATGTCCGAACACAGCACAGACCATTGAGTTAATAGAATGAAATCATGTTGTCTACCTTGAAAGCGTCTTCATCTTGATTGCTGGGCTGAAACAGCTTCTCAACATGAGGCACCATAATGCTCTAGTACTTGTCTGAAGTGAGAAAAGAGCTGGGTATATTCCAGCATTGAGGCACTTGTCAGTACAATTCAACTGAAAAAAAAGAAACAACAACAAAAGGACAAGGAGAAGAGAAGCTTGAACACAGTAGAACAGAAAATTCCCTCTTGACATTTCTAGTTAGGTAATAAAATAAGATTCGTAAGGTTTATGTGTCTGTCTCTCAGTGACACTCCCATGTAAATGCGTCGGGCGATCTGTGGGACCCAAACCTTGAATTTAATTTGTTCAGGTGCTGGGACTTATTATTGCAAATTAGTCAACTGGATTTTTGCCTGTGGGCCAGCAGTTGCTCATCATGTTTCAAGTAGTCTGTCTAAGAGCTGTATCATGGAGGTGGTGACGACCGTAATGACAGCGTCGACTAGTTTTCTACAGCAGCTTTCATTAACACTGCCATCTTGATCCCATCTCAGTTGTTCCATGACATCAAGGTACTTACAGGATTTTGCTAACTAGCTAACTGCCTCCATCCTAAACTTTCCATCTGTTGACTGACCATGGCAGCCAGATATATAAAGCTAAACATTATGACGAGGCCAACACCAGTGCAAACAGATGAGCAAATGTGTATAATCTGGACAGGGATCTATGAGGGCTGACAGTGTTCAGGTTGCAGACTGATTTGTTGGGCCAATACTTTTGATATCAGATATTGGCCCTCATGCAGTGCTATAATTATGACTGATGGCCTTTCTTGACAGCTACATAAAAAACAGTTCATAGAGACTGCAATGGACTTCTGATGTACACAGTGTGTTAATTCTTTTGGAATTGGGCCTTCTTAATGTGTTCTGTGCCATTGAAATGATGGATGTATTAGATGCACCTGCCATAAAGAGGGGCCATCGAGTGTAAATAATTTCTTAAGTATGAATTTCATTAGTGTTTTCTTAGTACATTCACTGAGCTTCAATTTATGAAGCCTGGAGTTGTCTGTTTCTTTAACTTTTGGTCAGATCGTTTCCTTGAACTCTGGTGCTGAAGTCACTGGTCTTGAACCTCTTCAATGGACTGAGGTTTTGGTTTACCTTCCTCATTTTAACTGACCCATGTTTTTCGACATCATTGTTAAGCATTACCACACAACTTTTGGCCTCTTGGTAATCAGTTCAGTTATTTAAGTGATATTTTTGATTTTGTGAAATTCATGACCTGATCATCATTGTTACCATTTGCCACATCATGTCTTCTTTTTGTTTCTGCCTCCTTCTTTGATCTATTTAATATATGATGTTTCAGTCTAAGACCATCCAGAGAAAATCATAAGTTATGAATGGAAACTTTGGTACTTTGTAATGGAAATAAAACCAGAAAGTTTTGCATGATAACAGCAATAAGTTCATTTCCTAGAAGGTGGTGTGAACCATGAACGAATGGGTGCCAAATCCAACCTTGAATACCTGCCATGATATAGCCCAAAGCTGCAGGTTTGATTGGTTCTAGAGTGTCTGCTTTGATCATCCAGCTAAAGAATATTGAATACTTTGGCTCATTGTTTGTTGGTGGTTGAACAGCCAGGAACCCCCTAACCAAAACTTCCACTTTGCATCAATGTCATTCACACCCTCTCTACACTGATTCACCAGCTGTGTGGAGGTAAGAATGAAAGCAAGCTCTTCCTTTCTCATTTTGACATGATGATCTATGCGTATGTGTGTTTCACTGTGACAGAAAAAGACTGATTGCATTTTCTTTGGCAGATTTTCATTAAGTTCTAACAAACACACACAAACAATGTGGGAAGCATGATGAAATTTAGCATTTGTGTTTGTTTGATGTATTCATTTAAGCAATGATATAGTCTCACTTCACATAGACCTGGCGTTTGGGTATGGGTCACATGCATCACATCATGATTTATCAAATCTGTTCGTGTTGCTTTCTTGCATTTTCCCCTTTCTTGATATGTAACCTTTCCACCTCAGCTAAGCACAAAACTTTTTGCCATATTTTTGAGATTTTAGCAGGTCCATTAATTAAACAATGTTTGGGTTAGCTATAGCGGACTTTGTACAAACTCATTATTTCAAGCATAACCTGGCATAGCGTCTCATCAACTGAATCTTAATCTCTCTACATTGGTCTCCCATCAGGTTAGGAATTCAATTCAAGCTTCTTGTGATCATTTTTTGAGCTCTGCTACAATTGAAATCTTCAGCCTTACGCAGCAAATCTCTATGGTCCTCCCTGATCAAGGCTTGTTGCTTGCTCCTCACTGCAGGCCCCCCAACTAAAGGAGACTGTGCCTTTAAAGTCTCCCCTTTGGATAACCATCTGAAGACACTGTGGGCATCTCAGCTGTTAAACTTAAGGCAGTGACTTTTTCAGTCAAAATAAAGTTCTTCTGCAAAGTGTTTTGGTGGGTGTGGAAATTTATAGATTCGACACAAATTTCAGTTCAGTCATGAAACATTAATATGTTCCCATAGTCAGTTAGTTGAACCTAATTGTGTTTTTTGCTTCTCACCTCAGCATGTCAAACTGTAGACCATATGATGAAATGCTAACTTTCCAGAACAAAATATTAAGCCGTATCTCCCAAAGTATCTTGATAATCCCTTCACACCAGCCTAGAGGCCATAAGATCAAGAAAATTTGAAAAGGTGCACCACAGGCTCAGGAGGAGCTTAACACAACTCTCTGGAAAGTTCAACCAACTCATGCAAGGTAACCCGTCAGCTGTATGGTCACAGGTATTATGCAGCACCTATTCCCTTGAAAGCACTGTTACCAAGGTTTATGATATTACAGCCAAATACCAGCCTAAGCCAGCCTGTAATGTTAATTTAAGTGGAACTCTCAGTTGGGTTGGGTGCAGTCTATCTATAGCTGGTGACTAAGGACATTATGACTATTACAGATATGATTGAATAGTTGTGATGATGACAATAGGCGGGCCTGAATGGAAATTGGATATTTAATGGAGAGATTTTCACCTTTGATCGTGGTGTCTCTCTCCATCTCCACCCCTCTTCTATCTCCTCCTTTCCTTCCTCACCATTTGATCCCCACCCTTCTGCTCTCCCTCTCCCTTCCCTCTTTTCACTACATCCTTTTATCTTTGCCCCTCTCGCTTCGCTCAGCCCATCTTCCCTGCCGTCTTTTCCTCTCTCTCTCCGAGCCCTAAGTAGCTACAAATGGTCCCTAATAGCCTCCAATGGAGATGAATTGATCGTTGTGTGAACCGAATCGATAGGAGATTGCTTTTGCTGTACACAGTGGGATACTGCGTAGGCAGGCGGCCTTAATTAAGTTAACAGTAAACCACGATTGCTTCGAAGTTTTATTAGGAGAATAAAGTTTATGATGATTACAGAGACAGAAAAAAATTATGGTTTCAGATTGAAAGCCAAGGAGGGAAAAAAAGGGGCATATATTTACCTCGATGTGTGTCTGATGTGCTTGGATGTTGCTACTCAGTCGTGATGCTCCCTGTCTGACTCATAAAGTGTTTGTTGGACGTTTTCTCACTTCCTCTGCTTGTTTTTCTCTCCGCTCCATCCCTGCTGCTTTCCATACCTCCTCTCCTCCACCATCTCTTCCTCCAGCTTCTTCTCACTATCCGTCTCGCCCTACCCCGACTGACCTCAGCTCCTTCCACTCCCTTCCTCCCCCTCTCTTCCCTCCCTCTCTGTCATCTATAATGGGATGAGCAGCAGAATTTGATCAGCAGTTTTTTAAAGGTCACAGAACCAAGCGAAAACTCTCAGCCAAAGCGCAGAGGGAGCGAGGGAGCGAAGGAGGAGATTGAGGAAGGGAGGAGGCAAGCAAGAAAGAAAAGGGAGAGAGAGAGAGAGATAACGGGCCGACAGAGTCGAGGGAGGGGAAGGAAGGGGAAACAGAGAGGGAAACGCTGCATGGGGAAAAGGCAGAAGGTGGAGATGGAGACAATGGAGACTGAGAGGAAGGGGAGGAACAGAGAGACAGGCAAGGGGGGAAGGTAGTGCACTAATAGAGGAAAGAGATGGAAGAAAAGAGGGAGGAGGCAGATGAGGTAATTTGCTGTTTTATGACACAACAGATCTGGTAACAGATGAATGCATATTAAATATGTAGGAGAGGAAGAAGAGGAAGGAGAGCAGGGGGTGACAATGAGAGAAGGAAAGAAGAAAGAGGTAGGGAGGAAATGAGAAGATGAGAGAAGATTAGCAGAGTGGATGGGAGAGGGAAGAAGGTAAGGAGGGAGGAGTGGAGTGACAGAGGGACATAAGATGAGACATTTTCTCACCCACTGCCTCTCTGTCATCTTCTTCTCTTTCCTGAGCAACAGTCAGATCCT
Source organism: Lates japonicus (assembly GCA_033238685.1). Taxonomy (NCBI): domain Eukaryota; kingdom Metazoa; phylum Chordata; class Actinopteri; family Centropomidae; genus Lates; species Lates japonicus. Next base: position 77,144 of record BRZM01000889.1, read on the forward strand.
AATCACCTCTCCATCCCTTCAGGCCCTCTCATCAGATCTCTTGGCCTGTCTCCGTCTGTCCCTCACCGTCTCATTCTCTCTCCCCCCCTTCTCTTCTCTGTCCTCTTCTTGTGTTGAAGATAAAAGACACTTTTATCGCTCTGCAGTGTCTCATAATGGTCACACAGTGCAGCTGTCTCTCTGTCTGAGGCAATCATAATTTTTTGATATTTCTATCATTCTATCTTTCATTATCAAATAGACCAAATCTTTCCCAAACTTACTGAAGATTTTCTCCTCTGCCTCTCTCCACTGTCCCTTTCATCATCCTCATCTCCCTGCTGCCAATCTATTCCCTAAGTGTTTGAGTGTGAGTCTCTTTCTTTATCACTTAAGCTGCATGTCTGCGGTGTGTGTGCCTTTGTGTGCCTGTGGCAGAATGGGTTTGCTCCAGGTGTATAGAAAGGCAAGTGCACATCATTTTTTGTTTGTTTTTTTCTTGAAATCCTGCATCTACCACCATAAATGACCAATTTATGTCTCTCTTTGCATTTTTAGAGAGCAATTTAACACTCACTAAAAATCTTGTTTTTGCTGCTCTGCATTGCTTTACCCTCCCGCCTTGATGTAGCGATGTGGACGTGTACTTTGGGTTGTGTCAGTACATGGTGACATCACTGGCGGGTGTGGTTAGAGGTGACACTGGCTTGAAACTATCAAAATCTCTGCAAACAGAAACACTTAGATGATTATATGAGGTAAAATATGACACATTTTGGTTGAACATATTTCTAATCCTTGCAGTGAAATCATACAATCTAGCCAAAACTAGGGCAGCACAAACCTTTGTTTAACATGTTTAACCATTCGTTGGACACAGGTCTCATGCACTCTTTGCATAATGGTTTGTTCTTGCTTAACATCACTTGCCCTAATTCTGAAATATTTCCAAACAACTGACAAATCCATTTTAAGGGACTAGCCCTTCATCTTCTGCTCCAGACATTTGATTTTCATTTTATCTGTCTGCTCTCTGTTGCTTCTGCTCTACTCTGAACTGCCACTGCAGTGTGGGTGTACGTTGGCTGGAGTTTAGGAAGCACTTGATTTGATATGCAGCTGAGTTTTCTGAGTGGAGCACATGTTCATTTAATTGTGGGAATCCAAAATAATCATTGCAATTGATATTCTATCAATTGTGCAGCGCTAGTCTTAAACTTGGCTAGTGTGCTGTACTTAGTAATATTTGGATATATTTAGCAATCAAAAGTAGTGTAATATTTACTGATAACAGCTGTGCAGTTGTCCAGATGTTTGTGCTACGCAGCTTTGCTCTGTAGCTTCTTAAGCTAACATTAGCTTGCTGCTTCATAGCCCTGAACTCTGGGGGTCTTTATTCAGAGCATTTAAGGTGATAAGTTTAAAACAATACAAAGTGCTTAAAAGTTTTTGGGAGATTTTGACAACTATGTCCATGTCTGTCATTAACATTCGACGACTGCTCAGGTCCCCGCTAGGTAGCTATCGGAAACTGACGTGAAGCGAGACCTCCACTCTGTTGGTGTTTTTTAGCAGCAAAGACTAAGTCCACTGCCTGTTTTTGTCAAAAAAGTAATACTGCAGCATTCAGAGAGAATTTTAACCAGACACCAGCTGAGAGTCTCATTTTTGTCAACTTGCAGAATCAGCCTTAATTAGCAACAGCTGGGTAAATTCGCTAGTGACGGTGTCATTGCAGCTGCTGAAAAACTGTTGCCGACTAAACCTCTCACCTCCAACAGCTTGTTAAGACACTGTTAATTATGTAAATAAAATCGCAGCTCTTGAAATTAGAAAATTGTACTTTTTACATAAAAGCAATTAATTATTCAGCACTAGCCAAAACCAGTGGTGACAAGCAGATTATTGCTACTTTGAATGAAGTGCAGAATTATTTTTCAGTGCCGCTACAAAACAACACCATTTTGGCCACATTACATGGGGGTTGAGGCTGTGAGAGTGGACAACTGGACAGGGATGGAAGCACTATATGTCTTTAGTCAGTCTCTCAGATAACTGCTGCATTTGGGAAACTCATGCTAACAAGAGCATGAGCATCAGTCTATGCTAACAAAGCAGTAGGAGGAATAAACATTCTCGGTCCCTGAGGGATTCTGTGCTGGCATTAGACAGATTGACAGAAGGCTGCATACCAACTTGTTTTCTGTGTTTTATGTAGCGCGCACACACTCACACAGATCCATACTGTATAGTGCATGTATTCAGACTTTCATGGTGAACTTCAGTATTTGTTTTTTGTGTCTACTGCCCAGCCTTATCACCTTTATGATGCACAACTATGGAAAATCAACGCATATTATGAGTGATGAGCTGTGTCCACAGGTGGATGCATAGCACAGTATATACCAAGGTAGACTATAGCTGAATGTGAACATGCCTCTGCCCTTGTGCTTTAAGCAACAGAACTGAAATGAACATCTCTGTCTGCAGCATCAAAGCCTGTCGCAGCAGATCCCTAAGGACCCGGCTAGCCAGCTTGAAGCTCCACCTGTACAGCACCGAAGCTTTCATCAGCTGCACATATCACAAAACTGCCATATCTGCTAACATAGCTGCTGCTAGCGACTGTGCTCTGCGCGCATCTCTCCACCCCTCGAGAGTCCTAGCCGCTGAAAGGCTGGGCGATTTCACACCTTCCTCGAAGCTTCTGTCATTTGACACATGCAAAGGATGCTGGGATTATGGCAGTGGGGGCTTATGCATGCTTTGTCTTTGTGTATGTCAGGAGCACTCAGTGACTTAATTACAAAGAGTGATGTACTGAGGCAGCTGAAGTTAGTTGTTTTGCAGCTGAGCCGTGTAATGAGAGTTTCACATCAAAAGCTGATGGTGGTGTGAAAGAACAGATGGTCTGGTTTTGAATATTGCTCTTTATTGGCTCCCATATTAACCCAGGTTAGAACAATAAACACTAACAAAAAAAGATGAGTTTTTGCTGTCTGACCATTAAGGGTGTGTATTGTTATGACCAAGAGAAATCAATGGTTGTTACCTTTAGTATACAAACAAATCCTTTATTCTTCCTATCAAATTTTCTCTCCTCCAATTGATGGTGTGATTTATTGTGTGAGTGCTTGTGTGTGTCAGCTGGAGTGAGGGCTGTTTATATTGTGGTGATGAAAGGGGGCCTCAGTAATGGGCTGAGAGGCCTCTGACTCCCTATAATGGCCTCTGTATGTGTGTATGTGTGCGTTTGTGAGAGAGGCACAATTGCAGCACTATATAATTGTCAATGGGAGGACACACTTTTACATAATAAAATGAAGCTGATACACAAAGAAACACATATACACAGAGATGGAGCCTGTCAAAGACAAAGAAACACAATGTCTCTCACACACACACACACACACACATTGTGGTGCCAGCTGAGCCCAGTGTGTCCAATAACAGCAGGTGCTGTCAAGTGCAAGCACACCAGACCTGCCCTGACATGGAGACACACACACACACACACACACACACACGGGTGGATGCACATATGTCGGCACATCACACACTCTTTCGTACAGCTTCCTCCTCTTATATCTCACTTCTAATAAACATTCTCATATTTAAAAACCAATGTTGGATAGGTGTCGTTTATACAAGGTTGCAGTTTATGTGTGTGTTAGTCAGTGTGTGTCTCTATGTGCGTGCCCGTGTGTGTTTGTGTCAGTGTACCTGCTATCTGGCTGCGGAGGGCTGTAGTGTTGCCATATGGTCTCACATTAGGGCACCCTAAACTCAGCCATCTAGAAGTGTGTGTGTGTGTGTGTGTGTTTGGGGGGCTGGGGGTGGGGGTGGGGGTGAGCATAACACAAAATGAAGCCCTTGATTTGAGATGTAAGCTGTTGGTCTTTAACCACTTCTATGTGATAGTGTACAACAGTAAATGTATCCTTGACTTTCTCTCTTTTTTTCTTTCTATATTAATTTACCCTTTTCTTTGTCTCTTGCTTTCTCTTTGTCTCTCTCTCTGTCTCTCTACCCCTATCCCTCTCTCACTCTGTACATGAGTGTGTTAATATATTTAGCAGTGCCATATCATACGCTGTACTGACTTCATTAACTATCTCAGCATGAAGCTCCACTGACTGAATGATAATAAACTCAGACACAGACACACACACACAGCCTTGGGAACCTAACACAAATGCACAGATAACTGATTACAGTTAACTTCATTATGATTAAGGCGCTAATTGTAAATACATCCTCTTTAACCTCACGTACCCTTAAGCAAGGCCATTGTTATGGAACAGACTTGGCTCAGTATAATATAATTTGAATTTGTTGTGAACAGAGTTGGAGAAATTCTAGTGGTCTCATGTACCTCACTTAACTGATCACTGATCTGGTCACTTCACTACCCTTGTTCTCATCAAAATTTTCATTTTGATCAAAAATGTCAATCACAAGGTGACCTCCTCAAATGGTTTGTTTTTATTCAACCGGCAATCCATAACTTAGAAATATTCAGGTAACCATCAAATACATGAAAGAAGAGCAGCAGATTCCCACTTAAACCATTACATGTTGAGTTAGAAAACACTATTTGTTGATTTCTTGTCACTAATGCCCCCTCTCTCTCCTGTCCTCCTCTCAGGTCAGTGTGTTGGAGCGTCAGGTAATAGATTTCCTGGGCTACCAGTGGGCTCCCATCCTGACCAACTTCCTCCACATCATCGTCGTCATCCTTGGCCTGTTTGGCACGATTCAGTTCAGGCCGAGATATGTCACTGGGGTGAGTTTAACACACACACACACACACACACACATGCTTGCTCTTTGGAAACAGCCATTTTACATATCCTTTGCTCCAAATTTAGCAGCAGCTTCTTTTCTATCTCACTGGAATTTAGTTCGTAATTTATAGATTTCATAGCCGCTCCATTCATGAAAACTGTGTCATATCATGTATTAAACTGCTCTGAGAGCAATGTTAGATATAATGTGTAACAGCTTAACAACTTATCCTCTCTCTTATGTTGAAAACACTTCATTCATACCTAAAGCAAAGCAGTTCACATATAACAATAAATATGACTCAGTTTTCATCAATTATTGAGTTGGTAGATCCAAGTTTGAAGGAAGACAACGTCAATTTGAATATATTATGTATATAGTAAATAAAAGGTTAGAGAAATGATATGGAGTGGGAGTAGGAATATCTTGCCAAGTATAATGTGTTTCTCTTTTCTGTCTCTGGCAGCTGTCGATAAAATTATTTCTATTTCAGAAAACTTTCAGAGATTCCCATAGTAACTTTGGGGTTCCCATATTATCAAACCTATAGAGACCTTCACGTGCACAGGCACACACACACACACTAGATATTTAGTAGGAAGATTCATATTATAATGAAAGGAATAAGTTTGATCTAAACTTATATAAATTCTGCCTCCCTTCCTTCATCATTCATTCATTCTTTCCTGCCTCTTTACACACTTACCTTGCGCTCCTGCTATCCATTTCTCCCCCTGTCTGGTTTTGATTCAGGTGATTGGTTGCTCTCTTTACCATTGTTTTTGTTCTCTACATCTTAACAACATCAAAGTGACCTCCCTCTGTCTTTTCTCTCTGTCTTGCTCGCTCCAGTGCAAGACATAGACATCTTTTAATTCTCAGCAAGGCCTGTCAAATCTTATCTACCTCTCACTTGCTCTCTCTCTCTCCTCTCTCTCTCTCTCTCTTTCTTTCCTCTCTCTTTCTGTATCTCCTCGGCAGTATACACAGCCTGGCTCGTAGTGGATATTTACTGGAATGTTTCATCATCTGTTTTTACCTGGAGGTTGGAGATCTGTCCAGAGTAAAGGCTTATTTTCTTATTACTATTCTGCATCCTTGTCAAGTCTTCTGCTGTTGTGCATGTCCAAGTAACAACCACTGGCAGGATTTTAGGTAGCATGTATCATCCTTAAGGCCTCCGTTCGCTTGTATTTCAGATGTCTCATATAAAAGCGGATGCAGATTCTATATTTTCCTAAAGTCTACAAATCCTTGAAAGACCAAAACCAGCAATAGATTAATCCACTAACAAGTATAGCCTGTGTATAAAGCCCTGACCTTACAATAACCTCTCCTCTGTTCCTGTAAGTTTTTTTGTTGTTGTTCTTATAAACACTCCAATAGCCATGACATATATCATTATATGAATATATAGGAACTGTAGTTTAGTTTGAGCACTATCCTGCCATAAATACTTGTTAGCAGCTAATGTATCAATCCACAGCTGATAGTCCCCTAAAGCATTATTCCTCCCGTTTGAAAAGTATTAAAAACTACAGTAGCCCAGCTGTTTTAGCCTTTAAATTGTATTATGTTGACCTATTTTTTTGAGATATTACATTTCCATTTCAAATTGTGTCCTCTTAGCCAGATCCACAATTTCTTATTACATTAGTGTAGGTTCTTCCATGCATGAACAATGCAGATCTGGATACCCTACTCCAGTCCAGAGGAGGTGGTCACTCATTCTAAACTGTTGGTAATGTGTCAAGAGAAAAATTGCTTTTTATCCACGTGCACTCAGTCACACCGCTCGCCTATGATCCTGCTCTATGAAATAGTCTTGTCTTTTTGATGCGCTTAGCGTCACTGGAGTATGTTTGTGTATCTCACATCAAACACACCTTTTCTACATAGAAGACTGTGGGTGATGTCCTCCTTGTTACTTAAGTGCGAAATCTCTGGACTTTTCTCCTGTCTCTCCTGACAGGAAGAGATATAATTTCAGTGTAATTTGGTGCTTAACTGGCTGCCATAATCAGGGGGCGAGACCCTGTCAGTGGCTACTTCACAGACCCTTGCAGTGCTGTTGCTGGGAGGAGAAAGAGTTAGGTGCGGCTTGGAAAGGCAGGCTCATTTGCACCTTTTCAGCATCAGCAGATGTGAAAACCGTCCTAGGTGGTTTTGGGTTTTATGCTTTTCTTGCCACTAGATACCAGCATGATACCTAAGTTACACTGAAGTGGCTTAGTGAATTCCCACCATCTCATTTACGATGATTTGTAAGTATGTCAGTGCTTTGCATTGGTGTTGTAAGTTATAAAAGCTGAGGTTGTTGAAGTCTCTGCAAAGCTGTTAGCCTCTGCAGTAGTTTTATAGATTTTAAATACAGATTATCAACAGCAGGTGTTAGGGCCAATCAGCGCTTCCATAAACCAGAAGAAATCAGTTGGCCAAGTGCTGATTGTGACTGATCTACACTCGTGGTGTGGTGTTGAAAAATTGTAGCTTTCCCAGCACAATTTGCTGTAAATTTCTTGTTCTGGACGATTTATATAACATGTCTGCTATCCATTTGATAAATCACACAAAATTGCAGTTACAGCACCATATGTCTCCCAGTCCTCATCTTGTATTTCCCAGCTTTTCAATCTTAGTACTGTTAGTTTGGACTGGTAATTGGCACATTATCCTCAACTAGCTTTCCCTTCTCCTCTGCTACTCGCTTTCTGTTCCTTTCACTCATCCCCTGTCTGTCTGCTTTCGTCCTTGCATACACACACTCACACACTGTGAGCCTTGTTAAATTTTATTTGCCATCAAATTATGGCCATAAGTTTACAGTGAGTCAACAGTTGTAAATCCCTCCATCTTCTGTCTAGACACCTGCACTTTCCTTGATCTCTGATTTTAATGATATTGCGTTCACTGCCCGAGGCTTAGTTTTAACAGTCTAGCAGCCACTACAGCTAGGAGCTTACTGCGTGGGTTTTGTCTCTATCACACTAATCAAGCCTGTCTGCCATTTTAGAAGGCTACAGAGCAGTCAGGAACATCTGGAAAAGTAGCATAATAATGGGTCAAAGGGTAATTAAATAGAATGGGATAATTAGATCCCCCACATTCTGAATTTATATTCTATTATAAAACTATATGAGTCTAATATTTCTCCTCATTTCATTAGAAAAAGCCTTTTTAGAGGTTCAGCTTTCCTCACCAAAATCAACACATCTGGTTCCTATAGCGGTGGGCAGCCTCTTAATTAGCGACACCTTTATCAGTGCCCGTGACCAATCAGAAGCGCTTAGGCAGGCGCTGAACAACTCTAAGCGCAAACAAGGGCATATCAACCTTGACCAGTTACTGAGGAGAGGAGCCACAAATGCCGCTCCCCCACGCCCACCTCCTAGATTCTGGCTGTTGTATGAGATACGAATCCATCACCTACTGTTCAGGGCTTGTTTACTGACCACAGAGGCTATTATTACACTGGATTACATATAAAACAAGTATGGCTATAGTTGTTACCATGAAAACAACGAAACTTCCCAAACTATGACAAAACCAGATCTATGCTCTGCTGCACAGTGTCAAATCAAAAGGTGGATATGCTGCTGTTGATACAGTATATTTATTCCGTTTTCATTAGTATAACAAAGGCACCCATTTACAATTGCAGCACATTTCGTTTCAACAGTGAAAATTATGATGGAAACTATTAATTGACCTTTTTCTATAAAACAAGACTGAAACTAAATCGATTAACATGACCTGTTGTGCTGATAAGCGGCAGTTTTATTCCAGTGATGTTATGTCACTGCCAGTGATGTTAATAGCGTAACCAGTTCTTGAAAGGAAAAATGTAACAGGCCAATATGCATCCGGTCCCTCTCGAAAATGTGACAAAAGACAAAATAAAATAAAATACAAATCCACGAAAACCAGTGTAGCCAGCATGCTAACATTTAGTTTTACAAGCGTAAGCTAACGTTACGTATCAGGGCTGTGGATCAGATGGAACATTTAACTAACATTCATGTTTACTGTCAGTAGCAACGGGTGCTGAATTATGAATGCTGGCTGTCAACTTCAACCAAATCTTCCTCCAAATGTTAGCCAAAGATTGCTGTGCTAATGTCTCACTTGCAGCTACTTAAATATAAAGCTAAACCCATACAGCGGATAGTGCTGGATAATGCCCAAAAAAAAGCAGCCAACCAGGAGCACTGACAACCGTGGGACTTTGTTTATTGACAAACACAAAATTACATGAAACTAAATAATAAATGACTAAAAATTATGACTAAAACTGACAAAATCAAATCTGGTGTCAAATTAACACTGTACTGTGAAAATCAGAAGTTAAAATCTAATGCATGATAGCCCAGCAAAATAAACTGGCTGTTGGTTTAGATTTATAGGTCACAGAGGATCAAATACATGGTTTATATAGATATCAAAGCGAGATAGAGCATGCACCATGATGACATACTTTCCTACTTAGCCTCACCTCTTTTATGTATCTTACACTAGATCAGAATAACTCGTTATTTGATAAAGATAATGATATTAAATTGTTCTCTATTATGCTTCAAGGATACTGTGATAAATAAATCTCTCAATCTCCCTCTCTATTTCTTTCTGATGCTGTCTCTCCTCTTTCTTATTTACTCCTCCCTCCTCCTGTATATCTTCATCTCTCCATGTAATTTCATCCTCCTCTCCCTCTGCTCACCCTATAATCAAGTCTTTTTCATGTTGTTTTGCAAAGTGCCATCCGTCTCGCTCCTCTTCACTTCTCGCCTCCTTTTCATTCCTTTCAAGCACCTTCTACTACTACCAGTGTCAAGACTTGAGGAAATGTGTCTGTCAAGAAGGCACTGCTATTTATAGTCGTAGGAATTCATGGTGCAGGGCTTTATGTATTGGCCAGTACTGTGTGCCAATTTAATACATTACTATACCTCCAGCCATTACTTTAGGTCCACAGGACAAGAGTGATAGTGACCCCAGTCCATTTTCTTCATTACAGAGATCGGCATCTTTCTGTGTGTGAAGTGAAGTCACCCTCGCTTAGATTTATACCATGTTATCAATGACTTGGATTGGTACTGCAGCTTTGATGTAATTTTCCAGTGCTAACACCCTGTTTTATCCATGAATAGACCTAATATCAGATTATTGCATTCCCAGTATAGCAGTGTAGGATTATTAGAACAATGATCAGACTGTCAGGAGAGTAGAAAGTGGATCATAGGCCTGGCCTCACATTATAAATCAATGTAATAACATTTCCATTGCGTAGAAAAAGAACTAGATATTTTGATCAAAGACAACAAATCCATCAATTCAATGCGTAATGGCAGACATGTGTTTAATACAGTCACGTTAGTTTAAGTGTACAGAACACTCCTCACAGACTATTTGACGTTCCAGCAGGTGAACTGGAAATATTCCTGTTATTTTAATAACACCGTGGCAGGGGAAGCCCAGAGAATTAGGGCTGTAAAGGGGTTTATGACACCTGCAAGTATTCTTCTTGATGAAAAAGTAAACCGGAACAGCAATGAAAGGAAAGATGGGAGACAGCGGGGAGAAATCGTCAAGGTTGTCATTGCCAGTTTGAAGTCCAGAAGTGAGGCGGAGCAGATGGACGGTTGAGATAAGGGCAAAGTGGAGTTCGATGAGACATCGTGACACTGAGTTAACAGGACATCGTGAGGGCATGTTGCATGTCAGAGATGGTCACTGACATTGTCCCACCGCATACAGTAGGGCTCTAACTCAAAGTTTAAATTCATTCATTATTTGAACCTGAGTTTGTTCTTGAGATTAAAAACAGCTGATTGACAAAACAACCTCAACTCAATAATTGTTCTCATCGGCAGACTGCGTTTGCTCATTTGACATGGACATACAGATGTTTAGACTTTCACAATTCTCAACATCTGTATTGCTATCTCCCTCATTCACTGATTCACTGCTTTCTCTATAACCAGACACTTGACAGTCAGAGCAGTAGATTGAAATTGAGACATGCATAAATCATCATCACTAACACAAATGTGATTTTCACATTCCTTAGAAATTCATCACATTGTATTGTGTGATTATTGAAAATGATTGACCATGATAGCATTTGACACTCAGTTATTTGTGTTTAAAATTACAAGTTATGAAGACCAAAATTATGTGTGGCGTACGGAATGAATTGCACTGAAATGCTTGTCAGATGTAACCAAACACGTTAAGTGAAACCCATTCTGCCTGTGTCCACAATCTTTGTCACTTCCTGAGCTGACAATCCAACAAGCACGCCTTCAGGTAGAGACCGGCCAGGTGTATGGAGGAGTGAAAGTGGGCTGGATTGAACTTCTCCCTTAAGCGCTTTTTGTTCTTACACAGCTACTCACTTGTTGTTTGTACAACCCATGTGAGACAAAGGACCAAAAGTGTGCACTGCGTCCTCATTTTGAGCAGAGGCATTTCACCACGCCGACAGCTGTGTTCGGATGTTGACATGATATGTTGTGTGCCTTGTCTCAAACATACCTCAGCCATTATTAGCTAATGTGGTATTACTAGCACTAAAAAGAACTTTTATTTACATATTTATGATGATATAAAGTAAAAAAAAAACATTCAATGTTTGTGAGCTTTAACCACCTTGCTTTCTCTAGTTAGGTAGCTAAAAATCAAATTATTCAGTTTTCTCTAAACAACTGCTTGATAAATTCCCTTCTTTCGATCTTGTTGCGACATGTTGCCTTTTCAGTTGTTTATGTTTGATAGAACTTTCTATCAATGTGTCTTTAGCTTCATAAGGCCCTATAGAGCCCCAGAGGCAAGATAAAATTGTACATCCTGTCTTGACGTAATTTGATTAAGCCCAAGATTCATACACACATATCAATCTCTGTCACTCCCATCTTCCTGTCACTCGCTACTGCCTTATCTAATATAGCAGCAATGCCATAATTAATCTTTAAAAGATTTCTGATGTGGCATCCTGACAGATTGGAAGGCCTGTGGAGAACTGTCGCAGATGCAAACACACACACATTGCTTTACACACTTGCATATTCATCAACTCTCTCACACGATCTTAGACAGCAAACATCAGTAGTCCACTGTGTCATATAAAGATACAGCCACCCTCTGGGCGTCAGATGACACACAAGATACAGACATAGATACTCATAGTGCGCTCAGCTGTCAGTCATTTACTGGTTGGTGGGATGCTGTGTGGGAGAATTTATCCCACATGCATTTTGCATACTATTATTAATCTGCGTCTGTAAGTGTGCGTGTTTATTATAGCTGGTGTTTATTTGCTCTGCCAGTAGTTAGAGAACCTGTGTCATTCATTACATCAATCCGCCTTGAGAGACATGGGGACCGCACACCCAAATCCAGACAGTCAAAACAGTGCCATTGAATCCCCACACATCCGTCCGGTGTCTAATCTCACTCTGCAAACACACAATGGAGCCTGACACAGAGAGAGAGAGGGAGAGAAAGGGTGGCCGCAGGAAGTGGTAGAGCGAGATAAAAATGAAGATGGCGAGAAGAGGGAGAAACTAAAGAAGACTGAAAGATTGGGGATAGAAGTACAGAATGAAGCCGGACAGAGGCGGAGGGTTTAGACAGGCGAAGGTATGATAGGAGCTATAGAAGATGATGTAAGCCACATGATCAGTGTAAACTTTCAAGAAGAGGAGAGAGAGGGAAGGGGAAGGGAAAAATAAGTAAACAGAGAAAGTTAGAATATAAACCCTCTTAGGAAGATAGTGTGGCTTATCTACCAGAAAAAAATCAATATGTCTTTGTCAACTTCATATCATCAATAGTCCCTGTTGTCGGTACATGAGCTTTTACTGCAGGATAAATAGAGGAAGAAATATGACAGTAATCAAACTACAAACCCACCCAATTGTCCCAGTTTAAAAAACAAAAAACAAATTGCCGGCCCAGTTTGAATGCTATAGTCTTAATTTTGCTCCTCAGTATTCATTCACCATGATTGAGACGATGAATGAGAGGATCCCCACACATTTAATCATGATAACTCTAGTTAAAACCTCCATCCCGATTCACTGAGTTAGTACATCAACTCTGACTGTGTTTGATCAATGGATGCATTTGTCGAAATCATGGCATGAAATTGCCTTTTTCATCAACATGTCTCTAGTGGGACATTCCTACCAGCCAATTTTATCTTTTGAGCCCTGAGCTATTATTGCTAGTGATTCGTTTTGATCATTCATTGTTACTGTATGGTTAGTGAGCGACAAGGTTGGTTTTACTTGTTCAAATGGAGACAAACTGATTGAGCAAGAGATTGGCTGTGCACTTGATGAATAATGGATTTGATTGACTTGTGCCTGGTCAAACTTGTTAAAATTAGAGGTGGGGGTGGCTGGCATTAATTTAAGCCTTGATTGTAATGGTTAGCCTGGGTGTGATAGCAGTCATGTTTGTTTTATTGCACATACTGGGGAAACTGCCTAGTACTGTACTATAAAACCTGTTTAATATTGTACTTTTGAAGTCTTGGCTTAATGAGCTTCCCACGAACTGAGGAAAAGGAGTCTGGGAAAGTCCTTTGATTGAAACATTAAAGGATAATTCTGATTTATTACAACTTGGGCCTTTTTGTAGTTTTATACATCATTGCCATTGGTTATAATACCAAGGTTTCACTCACTAAAATAATTGCTTGCTGAGGTCTGGGAACATGGCCACTTACAATACATTCAGTCCAGTGGTGCAAGATTCGCAAGCACACAGTAGGTGAAAGTTGATGGATTAGGAAAGGGAAACCACAGATGTAATAAATCAGAAAGATGTTTCTACACAACACAGACATCATATAAAATTGTTGTAAACAGTTACCTATTTACATCCTACATACAGATAGCAACATTAGCATTCATTCAGCTAATAACCAACAATCAATAAATCTAAGTCTAATATTCGTTCTCTTTCAGCTCTCCGTCACTAACTTTGTCCACCTGTCAGTTCTGGGTAAGTGGTATAATGGTGTTTTGTTTTTTTTTAGAGCTGCCTGCTTCGGGTGGAAACAAGGTTGATGAGAGCTGTGAGATTCAACGAAAATAGTAATGTTGCAAAGCTGAAAGACAATAAAATGCTGAGGAGATAATTCCCAGTACAAATAACACTCTTCCCATTACATATAGTCATTTGATTCATTGTTAATATAAACATTGATTATTGCGGTATTAACATGCAGCTGCTTTATTTGTATGTGCAAATATTCTTCTATTTTTCATAAATTTTTGGACCAAAGTAAAACACCAGCCCAGATTTACTAGAGGTCTGATTTATTGCATGAGGTGTGGCTTCAGGGTTTACAAAAAGCCAATTAACCCATCGAAAGCTTGAATTAGCTACCCCACTCCTTCATGAAGTTGTGGATCCCACCTGGGGCACCATCAGAAGCACAGTAATTGGCCCACCAACCTGAAAGATCAGAGTGGGTTAAAATGGTTATGTTGAGGCATCTACTTGGGGTGGTAATGGGTTTGGTGTGGCTGGTCGGGGTTGATCTAGATCTCATCTCGCTGCCCTTGTAGCACATATGCACACACACACACACACACACACACACACACACACACACACACGTAGGCAATTCCCCTTTTAACCAATCCGTGGAAAAGTGCTTTGGGCATTATGGATTTAGGCCTCATCTAACACCCATATTAAATCTGTGCAAAACAATGTAGGAGATACGTGACTGATGATATTGGTGTGAAATAACACAGACAGAGCGACATAGAGAGAGAGCAGAGAGAGAGAAAATAATAGAAAAGGGGATGAGGCCACAGATAGAGATAGAGGTTTGGTTAAATAGAGTGAAAAATTGACTTTAGAGAGAATAAAGCTAATATTGTCCCCTCCCCGATTTTCTGCCCTTTAGCAAGATGATCTGCTGATCTTTGTGGCTGTCTACTGGACAGCCTGAATGTCTGACTGACAATCTGAATGTTTTAATACCGCCTGTCTATCCATTTCACTCACTGACTGACGGAGCTTCAATTGTATGTTTAGGAAAAAGGTGTTTGTCTGTGTGAGTCTTTATGTGTTATAAGGTGTGGGGTTGCCATGTGTGTGTCCAGGGGGGAGATGCTGAAGCACTCATGGGTAAAAACTGGCACTCCTTCCCTTATGCCATGCATGCAACCATCCATCCATCCAGAATATATGTGGGTCTGGAGGCTGAAAAATAATGATCTCAGTCTTAAGTCATACAGCTGTTACTTGGTCACATAGGCTGCACTGTTAAGAGAAATTATCACTGAGGAGATGTTTTAATTATGATTTTTTTGGGAGCAGTATACTACTGGCAAACATTAAACCTCACTACTAATTATGAGACATCCCGGTGGTGGTTTTTGGCTCTCACTGTAAACACTCTCCATGGATTTCCAGAGTCACTCCCTCGGCGCCATATCCGTCTCAACTTCTCCTCACAGTACCGTCGCTTCCATCCTTTTCCCATCATCACCTGCAGCCTGTCTCGACTCCACACTCTCTGCCTGTGTTTCTATACAAAAAGAAAGAAAAAAATTCCGACTGTAGTCCCAAAAATCATAACCGGCAGTGAGATATCCCTGCTGGAGATGCGCTCAAATCACCCTGTTTCTCCTCTGCTGTCTGCTCAGACTAGATGACGACCCTTAATGTCTGAACACAGCCTGAAGTATATTTACTCTATCCAGCCTTTAACATATTCATCCTCACGGTAAGACCATTACATCACATTGATCTCACTGTCTCTTGATCTGTTTAATTCTTGTTTTCTATCAGATCTTCAGAGATTTACGATATGACTGGGAGGCTAACATAAATAATAATGCAACTTTAGGTGAGATAGTAACAGGCTTCTGCAGAAAAACTAGACAGAATAATTGTTTAATATAAAAGAGAAAAACTTCCTCTGTAAACTCTACCAACCAACGCAGACTATCCGAGCATACAATAAAATAGGCTTACATTTGCATAACCATTTATTTCAGGCTTGTTTTGTTTAACTATGAATTAGGTCTATAGGTCAAAAGGTTAAAAAGGTTATAATACGTACAGGTTTGACATCCTCTGTATACCAGCCACAGCTGGTGGATATATGACTGCATTCCTCTTAAACAATAACAAAACATCTGACTGGTAAAGGCAAATTGACCTCAGGAAAAATGAAGGTTAATCTATGTGCAGAATGAGAATGGGAAATTTGATTGTAATTTTATTTTTTTGTAAATGGGAGCAGGTGATTGCAGGTGATTAAACGGGAGCAGGTGATTGCTCACCTCCCTCAGAGAATGAACTGGACTGTATGAATAGACATGTGCATGAAAAACAGGGTTAATAGATTAGGAAAAACAGTTTTTATCAACGACTCATCTGCTCTAATCAGATTTGGACACCATGCTGCTTAATAGTTATTTCCAAGTACCTCTTTTTCTTCTCTTGCCAAGGTTTAGAGCTTTATGTTTTGTTGTAAACACACATCTCTCCCAGATTGTCTGTGTTTTCACTTTAACTGTTAAACTAGGCTCAAATTTAGCTCCAGGTAGATAGGTAGGTAGGTAAAAGGGCATCATTCCTCCCTTGTTGAGTATCAGATCATCAGAGGGAAGAGTGGTCTTTTCCCTCTCCATTTCTCCATCTCTTGGGAGCTAAAGACAAAGGAAAATAGAGAGGTGGGAAATTGAGGTGAAATCTAGAGAGAGAGAGAGAGAAGGGCGGAGGCAGAATGAGAGAGGGAGCGGTGGAGAGAAAGGCAGAGGAAAAGCAGATGTGGTTCATTGAAGCGGCACTAGCGCACAGTCAGAGACAAAGACCTGAGAGCATGAGTGCATGATCCTCAACTAGCACACTGGAAATTATAGACTGTGTGTGTTATTGTGTGAATGTGTGTGTGGGGGATAACAAGAGGTGGGAACCGACAAGAGAGCAGGAAATGTATGGAGGAAAGATGTGGAGAGACTGACAGTCAAAAATGATGCTTACACACGCATACACACACACACAGTCAGAAATATTAGTACAAGTCTGGCCGATATTTTCTATTTGCAGTTACAAGCCAAACAGGTCATTCATCACCAGACAGATTAATATCTCAAAATTATTTTGGAGCTATGGCTTCATCATCCTGGTGGGTTAAATGCTGCAATGCTAAATAAACCCCACCATATAAAATCAATACATCAATGCCAGCACACAACTACAGTTTAATTGTTTTGTATTCCACTGGTGAGTATGGAGTCATTTGAGCTTGCCTCCAAATCCTTTGTGCACGTTGTGAACGCTAACTCTCCATATTTGGATTGTTGTTATTACAAAAGTAATATCTCCACACTTGTTATACATGCTCTGGAGAAATAGGCTGAATTTCCAAGTGCTTTTTAATATCACATTTTTCTCTATCTGTGTTGTTGAAGGCTTGTTTTGTTAGCGACAGAACAGAGATCATATTTTTATTTATTATCACACTATTAATATTAGTAGTAGTAGTAGTACAAGTCTATTGCCTGTAACCTCCAATGAACTCACACACAAGCTTTAGGATCTTCAGACTGCCTTGCTTTTCCTGAGATCAATTTATTTGTTATTGGTGTTTTGTTTTGTTTTGTTGTTTTGTTTTGGGGGGGGTGGGGTGGGGGTTGCTGTTGATACAAGTAATCACAAAACAGTAGTAAAGGAAGTAAAAATGGTTTTGTTATATAGCTATATATATTTAGATATTGTATTTAGTTATTAGTCTGGCAGGCTTATAGGTAATAGCTGACCTTTCTTCCTAAAAATATTCATTGTCTTCCACACACAAACTTCAACATCAATGCAAAAAAGGCTAAAAGGCATTCAGTTTGTTGTCCTCTGGGCTACTGTGCGAAAACAAGATTGGAGCAACATGGTGGCCTCTGGAAGAGGACCCACTCTAATGAATATAAGGGCTCATTCTAAGTGAACAAAAACACAACAATTGTGGTTTTATGATTATACATCAATAAAATATGTTTGTATATTATATTTATTCCATTTCTGCTAATAGGTCCTGTAAATGTTACACACTGGTCCTTTAAAGCTGGCATTTTGAGTTTTACTGCTTAAAGGTAACAACTGCTACACAATTTTGAGAGAAAGACGAACTTTTTCTCTCTCAGCGTTAACTTTTGTTGGTAATATTGCATATATTATATTGTTAAAACTTCTTTTAAAATCATCTTTGTGCTGTTTCTGACATATATATGAATTAATGCTGCTTTTTATTTTTCTGAGTTGAATTAAGTTGCAGCTGCTTTTCCCATAATCTACAAGTGGTTAGCTAGCTAACTTTGCCAAACTAACAGCTTGGCCGGGTTCGAATACATTTTTCTTCATGACATAGACGGCCTTTCATGGTGTTCACAAGTGAGAGAATATTAATGGCAAATTAGTAGCATTGCATCCTGCTTGGTCCTGGATGACATGTTGCCAAATTCAACTTTCTTTGATAATTACTTTTGTGTTTATGTGTGTGTGCTTGTTCGGGGGCTCATTAGTAAAGTCTGATACAGACTGTTACTGAAGTGCCCAACCCATCTAACAGTGAGAAAGAAAGAGGTGAGAGCAGTGAAAGGCGCAGTGGCAAGAACTATAAAGAAAATAGGTGAAGGGAAGAGAAAAAGCAAGAGAGGAAGAGAAGGAAGATTTGGAGCAAGGCAGTGACAGGAGGAGGCCGGACGGGGGAGGTGATGTGAGAGAGCAAGAGAGAAATTTGAAGATTTACTCATTAAGGAACAACAGGGAGATGGCATTAATCAGGCACAGCTAATGAGCATTACTCATTACACTGAAGTAAGAGAGAGGCCAAGGGAAGAAAAGAGGAAAAGGTGTGTGTGTGTGTGTGTGTGGGGGTTAGAGGCACAATATGAATTAATAGAGAGACAGGAAAAAAAAGATTGAAACAATATGGAGGAGGTGACAGAGTCAAGTGTGGATGTGGTGGGAGGATAAGTGGGAGCAGGTGAAAATAAAGTCAAAGGTGGGCTTATACAATTTCAGAACAGACAGTATTGATTTGGGTGTTGATGGAAGAGCTGAGTCTCTGTTTAAAAGCTCTATTTAAAAGATTTGTGTTCTTCAATAGAAAAAAGTTACTTAAATACTGACAATGTGGTTCCTGACTGAAGAATTTGTGAGCTTCACTACCTTTATGGGACCCATTCATTCTAGTATGCTATAGTTGTTAAAATTGACATTGAAAATATACTTTCTTTAACGTGTATGGTTTGACTGCTTTTCAGTAAAATAATCCTGGAAGGCGTGCCTTTCTAAAGATGAGAAGTAATAGGATTTTGACGAATACATGTTTATAATTTTTGTTATAAAGAGACATATCACCACAGAAAGAATTAGCAAATAGGGTGAGAATTGTTTTGCTTTCAGTCTGCTTTTAAATAGCTTTTCATTTCACTAATGGGAAAGCAGCACAAAACAAGTGTGTGCAGTGTGGGCGTGTGTCTATGTGTCAGGAAGTTTATGGCCATCTGTGAATGATCTATGTCCCCCTGCAAAGTGGTGTTAATATGTGCATTATTTAAACCAAGGCGATTATCAACTGATTTATTGTGCATCTTTTGGGCTTTTAAATTGAAAAGTTGGAAGAAGTAACCAGCGGACACTCTGCAATGTAACTGCAGGGCCACTGCTACTGTCGTGGTCTCTGTACTGCTGAAGTAGAACTTCAAACAGTGAGGATCAGAAAAATGTTTATTTATTTATTTGGTTGTCAGTTCTTCTTTCTGCTGCTCCTGGCTGTAATTTTAAATTTTCTCTGCCAGTGATGGGGCTGTTGTTCATGCTGTGGAGGTTAATCTGAGAAAATAAAGAAAAAAATCATTGTGAAATTACCAAAGACTAAGTTCATCCTCTCAGAACCAATGAACAACAAACTAAATTTCATGGCAATTTTCATTTACTATTACTATTTATTGAGATATTTCACTCTAGAATTGTCCAAGTACTAGTGAATCAACTGACTTGCGTGGTTATGAACCCCATCAGTATTTTGCCTCTCAATTTATATGGCTCCCATGGTTATTAGGATTGTCCAGCTTAGGGAGAGATAAATCGAGAGGAACAAATCATAAATGTGTTGCAACCCACAACAGTAACATTTACCTTCATGACACCTAACACAAACCCCTGAAAGCATCATATGAGAGCTTTTGTTTTCATCAAGCATGAAATTAAAACAAATCTTGTTTAATCTCTCCTTTTTTTCCCTCTCCCTTCCTTTTCCTTCTAGCTTCCTCCCATTGTTCTTCTCTCTCCCTCTGTCCTCATCATAACCCACTGCATGTGTGTGGTCAGATGATCTGAGTGATCCCAGATCTTTGGAATTATCGTCAGCATCTATTTTTAGCTCTGTGAAACCACCTCCCCCCTCTTTTTATGTACTCTATCTATCTCTCAGACCTGGATATGACAAACAGTTTTGGTTTAATTAAAACTTGGTTAGAACCTGCCCTGACATTCAACCTGCCTACGCCTTGTTCCTGATCTGTCTTCTGTCAGAAGGTGTAATTAGCTCGCTTTCTGGCTGTCTGTCTCTTCCTCTGTGTCTTATAGGACTCCTGACCTCGTGCTGACTTTCAACTGTCCATGCATCGGCTCCTGGTGGATGGAGAAACGGCCCGGGGTGCAGGGTGACACCCATCACCCCTCCTCCCTCCCTGGGCACCGAGGGACCACCGATATATATCTATATCTGGCTGTCTGATGGATTTTCAGTTCATAAGTGACTCACTCCTCACTGCAGATACTCCTGGCTGTAAGTAGCTTGAGCTAAATAAGTACTTTCTAGTATTCTTTAGCAATTTCAAACTCAAGTACCTGAATGTAGTATACATTCGCTACATCTGGCTTTATGGCTTTAAATGTTCTTCTAACTAATGGAAGAACCTGTTGCTCAGATTGGATATTAAATATATAGCAGTAGCAAAAACATTTGCAAAAACAAAATTAGCTGTTTTGCAAAATACTCTTTTGCTTTCTTTCTCATAAAAGGCGTTAGTTAATATTATCCTTGTAGCTGAACTATAGCTTCAGTGCTCAAAATTTGACATTGTAGTGCCTTAGCTTTAATTTAAAAAGTCTGCTATGACGGTCTGAGTTTCGGTGAATGTGTTTTTATTATTGAAGAATGAAAATATGTAGTAGTTAAATTCTGTTCTTTGTGTCACAATTTTGATATAAATGCAATTATTCCGTAATTGTTCTACACAGTTACACTCACCAGTACATTACGTTTAATGTATTCTAAAGTGCATTACAACCATGACAACTTCTTTGTCCTGTTGCAATTGGTTAGGGAATGGTGGGTGATTAGGCAACTTTGTGGTGTCCGTTTAGAGTTAAAAGCACACTAGGCCATTAAGTTAATAACTTCATACTCTCATTAACATAGAATGGGCTGGATAAGCTTCTTTGGAACTGTCCCTCTATCTCTGTATTTTTGTGTTTCTCTTGCTCTCTCTGTCTTATTTCATTGTTGCAAAACCGATTTACGTTTCTCCGTTTTCCTCTGCCTGTCTCTTACCTCGCCCTCTGTATTTCTTCCTCTACTGCACTGTCAAGCTGCGATAATTAGCAGGATGAAAAGAAGACAGCGAGAGAAAGAGTGGGAATGAGGCCTGTCACTTTTCATCCCAGTCTTCTATACCAGCACTGTGTCTATTTTCTGGGAATTGTACACATGCATATGTATACACCACGCTGCCATAATAAACAAACCGACACTTTAATGTGACTGCATGCATCATTACGCCATTACAGAGAAGGAGAGAGCGAGTTTGAGGAGTTTTAGTCTGCCTGCCCTTTTTTATTTTTTCATTCTGCATCTTCCTCCCTCATAGCAGGTCTCTCACCCATTTCCTCATGCACTCTCTATGTCTCTCTGTCAGTCGATAGTGGTACTTATAGTGTGGTAGTGCCAAGCCAAGCACACAGCTGTACCACTGTCTCGCTGTTCAGGTGTGTGGAAACACTGTCAGCCTCCATGAGCACACACTCCAACAGTCTGACTGGTTCACTGGCTGACTGGCCGGCTGGTTTACTGTGGTGGTGGAAACACTGTGTCAGGGTGCTTAATAACATCACGTTCAACCAGTGTGCAGTGACTAAGTGAAGTTGGGTTTTGGTTGGGTTGATGTAAAGTGACCCGGTTGTGTGCATATTCACCAGTTAGCTGGATGGTTAACTGATTCTGATTCTGTTCCTGTGGTGAAAAAAATGAGGGAAAGGGTAGGGTGTGACTGGAGGGCAGATGTTGGATGGACATAAAAAACAAAAAAAAAACTCAAATGAAGATATGTCAGGACAATTGTGTAGAGCCAGAATAGCCGCAGGGCATATGCAGCTGTCCAAGGTCTTCAGCAGAGCTTATTTTTGTTTGGCTGGAGTGGTCAGTTGGGTATGTGATGGACTAGTTTGCCTGTCTAACTGGCTCTCCTGCCTGTCGATTTGTTTCTGGCTTACTGACTTCAAACTCATATGTTGTAGAAGTTTGGAAATGTGATCATGCACCAAATCTGTTTTTATTTCTATGTGAGATAAGAACATTATACATCTGAAAAAGAAAATGACGTTTCACATCGAGCTTCTTCAGGCATTGGTCATGGCTGGTATATTTCATATGGTTTACATGTTGAGTTGTTAACTGATTAATTGACTTGATGACTGGTTTTCTGCCCGACTGCTACAAATTACTTACATATTTTTGAAGGATTAACTCCTCTGTCTCTTTACAGTTTGGTACAGTATGAATATATCTGATGAAAGCCAAACGCAAAGTTACTCGGGAGATCCTGGGAAGTCTTCAGTGAAATGTGAGCCCTAACGCCATCACTGCCAGACTGGCACAGTGAAGTGTAAGTGAGTTCTCTGATTACAGTTGTTTCCCCAGCTTTATTCTACCTGCTAATAGCATAGATAAGTGATAATTAAATGATATTTGCAAAAAACAAAAACATCTAAAATAAGATTTCCTGCTGGCTCAGTGGATAGAGTGCATGCCTGCAAGTAATTTCAGTTAACATAACTTCCAGCCAGAATGGAGGAACTAATCAGCAAAATCACCTACTGTTGTTACTGGTAGGAAAGAAAACCATACACTCAGCTACAGTCAAATAACCTTGCAACTATGTACATAGAAAATTAACCATTAGCTAATGCCTGCTTGTTTGCATGCTGCACTTTTATCAACACTGAGCAAGCTGATTGAAAGACTGTGCACATATTATACTCACTTTGAACTAAATACTGGGCATTATCATCACCTATAGTCAAATATATTGTGCTCAAGTCCTTGACATAGTTAAGGTAAATGTTGAGCAGTATAATCTATATTAAGTCTCTATTACCAAGACACTTTGAAGATAAAGCTAAATGTGGACTTGGTGATGTTTTTCACAAATAGTTCATTTGATGTTTTTGTTCTAACTCTTACACCACAGTGAACCAATGTAAAAAACAAAAACAAAAAACAACAAACCAAGACAACTGTGAACCATCAGTGTGGCACCATTTAGAACAATCCTGGGAAAACTGTAGACAATCGAGTCTATCCTGTCCACAGTGATCGGTGAGATAAGCTCTGGTTTTAGCTAGCCACAACCAAAGGAAACATACTCAGGATTCACAAATCAACACAATTGTTTATATAATAAACCTCCAGTAAAAAGTAGCTGGAAACAGTTTCTAGGTTTGCTTGTTCATCATTGACAAAGTAGGAAATTGAGTCATTAGCATGTGGAAATCATTTTTGTTCGTTTGATCAACTGTATTGGATGTGGCATTGTTGTGGTTGACACCAGACAATGATGTCATATTGAGATAAATTGTGTTCATGAGCTTGTACTGGGACCAGATTGTTTCATAGCTCTCTTGTTATTCAAAAGATCAGGGAGAGAGAAAGGAAGAGAAAGAACAATGTGGAGAATTTGAATATTCCTTCAAGGGCATGCCGTGTCTACAAAGCCTGCAATCCACTATTCGCTGAATAAGTAAAACCTGTCTTTTTTGTTTGTTTGTTTTGTTTTTCACATTGAACATGGCAGCTGAAATTCTTAAATCAGTTAAACAAAGCGTGGGACAAAGGGTTGGTGGATGGCAGCTGCAGAGATTGTTGCACCTAAGAGCTGTGACATCAGATGAAAACAAACATCCTCTGTGGGTGGGGCAGGTTTGATACTGCACTTTACTTCATTTGTGGCTCGTAATTGTTGCTGTAAGATGTGTGCAGGAGTTTACACTAGCACAAGTAACTGTCACAATTTAGATGAAGTGATTATACAGTATTGATTCTAGCATTACAGTGATTTTTGAGTAAAGCTCTGACTCGCTGACAAAATGTTTCATCGTAATTTACAGCGAGCATAGGCGGAAAACTGGAGCAAAACATTAGTTTGGGTGAGCAGGCATCATCAGCACATAAACAGATTTAATCAATGGATGTATTTACCTTCATCACAGCACAATTTATCTGCAGCAGAATGATGCATGATAATAGATTATTTCATTTGAATGAACCATTTTCATCTTGGGTAATGCTTTCAATACAAAGCAAGATTATCAGACAGATCAGACAACAACTCCACAATTCCTCATCAACGAGGGGAAGAGATGTGGGTAAGAAGGTGGACAAATTCATTATGGATCTAATGGCGTCATGATCTGCGGTTGTATATCAACCTGTGAGCGGACTCAGTTTACAAGTTTTTACAGACCTTGAGGGAGGGTTCGTGGCAATCCCAGCTTTTTCCACTATGATTGTTTGGCAAGAAATGCAACCTCACCGTCCTCCTTGACGGAGGACAAACTAAGTCACTGGGTGACTGACCTATAATGCCTTCCTAATGTGCTTGCTCTTGTAAGGAATTCTCCATGATGCTTTCCACTGGATTTTGGCCTCAGCGTCTCTGCAGAACACAAGTGGGTTTCCCTTCGGATCGAACACCAGCTGTTTGACATTCAACTAATTTTTTCCCGAGCTCCTTTCAAAACTTCCAGGTGTTCTGAATCTCTGCTAAGGAGCATTTGGGACTTGATTATTGTGGAGAGAATGATGATTCAGTTATCTTTTCTGATTTAATGACATTTCCTCTCCATGGTAATGTAGCCCTACACTTTATGGGCCTCTTGATCATTATGGGCACAGTGTTATCTGTGAGTTTTTCGCCTTGAGCTTTTACCTGCAAGATGACAGTAAAATCTGGTGATAAATCTTGTAATGTAAAAAGTATCCTGACACTGTGAGCTATATCTGTGCTTCAAAAAAAAAAACATCTTAAACCCTACCATATTTATACATTGATTTTGTAATGAAATGTGATAGAAAGTACATCAATTGTATATCAGGCTCCTTTTCAGGCATTCACTTGCATGTGTTTTTTAGCCATGCTAACAGCACGTAGCTCTAGGGGACATTGGTCAGGCAATCACCACACTGAATTCGGGCGACATTCACTTGTGATCCCCACAGAAGAGGATGAATCCCTAGCTTTGGCGATCCCTTGACTTTTTTTAGGTCTACAAGCGCCACCATGAGGGTCAAACTTGTAACTGTCCTATATTTTGGTTTTATGACCACACTACCTGCAAAATGAATGACATATTCATCAGCCTCCAGCTGTACTGGATTTGATAGTGTAAATGTTATCATGCTAATACGCTAAACTGGGATTGTTAACATTACTGAACACTAGCATGTTGGTATTTGCCGTGTACACATGTTAGCATGCTAAGGGTTAACGTTTGGCTCTAGTAACATAAGTACAGCCTCTGGAGCCTCTAGCATAGATAAAAGTCCAATAAGCCTAGCCAATCCAAGCCCGCTCACTGGGCAGAGGCAGGATACACCCTGGACAGGGTCACCAGTCCTATTACAGCTGTTCTCTTGCACTACTAATCGCAGTACGCCAGGTTTAGGGTCCTGGTTAAAATATCTTTTGAGGCTGGCTAGCTGTGGGTTCAACCCAGGACAGTGTTGCTGTGGTGACAGAGACCAGCTCACTGCAACACCTCATTGTTTTCATTTCTTTCACTCAATTCACTTAGTTACTTCTAACACAGACAAATCTGATATTAGGCCAAATGAAGAGTCATGATCAAATACACCAAGCTGTGGAGTAAACTTGGGGAGTTGAGATTGAAAACATGGCACTGTGCCCTCAGTATAAATGGCCAAAACTGGGATAGCACTGTGAAAGTAGCGTGTATCTGCAGTGCAGGAAGCTCATTGCAGTCATCATCATTGCATTTTGTTCCAGAACATTTGTTCCAAGCTCGAGAGGGAAAGATGTTGCAGTCAACTATTGTGGAGAGGCAAGAACATATAAATTTGACAGTTTATTACCCATACTATTACTCTCCCTCCTTAGGCCAATTCCACCAGGTTTTGCTGACTTATTGTTGTAACTTTTCTACATTGCTGTGTTTACCATGGCAACAAGCACCTGCTGTACAGTATTTAAGGAATAAGACCGTCTTCCTGCCTCCTAGATAATTGTGACACTGGGCAGATGAAACCCCATACGTGGTTTCGCTCTGAATAAATTACATGACTCTGTGAGGTGAAGTAGTGAAAGTTAACCTGCAAGTTATTGCTTGTCAGGTCTTCGGGTCAGGCATCCTGTCAGTACATGCTGGAGTGGTGCTATTTTCATTTTCGCTCATCACGGACATCCTTCAGTTTTGTATTGGTAACTAGGTAACCCTAATCACAGACAAAAATAAAATTAAAGACAGAAAAGGAACCAGTGTCTGAGCAGCTCACTTTGGTCGGTCCATCTAAATGCGAAAGAAGCTGCAAGCCAAGGATAAATATTCGAACAACAAATTCTTTTATTTAACACACACACACACACTGTCAGCCACCATTATTACCACTCATGGCCATTAATTGTTCATTAGCTCCTGAGGAAATGATTTGAAACTGAAAGAAAATGTAGATATTAGCGGAAATTTCCAGTACACATTTTTAAATAGTTGAAATACTGAAAAGAGATTGAAGTTAAGTTTAAAATACAATCAAAACTGAAAGAGAAAAGCAGATGAGTTGTTCTATTAATTTACAGTGTAATTCTTCCCAAACATAAACCTTGGTAAAATGTTCATACTTGTTTTGTCATTTCACTTGGCAGCTATATATAATAATGTGTAATGACTCGCGGTTCAATGTGTGAGTCACTGTGAGTGAAATGCTATAGAAAAGAAAAGTAATAAATAAAGTTATCTTCAAGGAGAATGTCAGTGTCATGAATGATGCCGTGGGCTGGGGAGATGTGGATGGTTGCTTGGATGTATTTGGTCTAAATCTTAGTCATAACAACCTGTTAGGTAGGATTTTCTTATGTACTTTAGATATGAAATATGGTTTGGGTAGCTGCAAAACTCTGCTAAATACATAACTTTTCAGGGTTGTGAATAGGATGGTCAAATATATAACTGCGAGGCACCAAACCGACTCCAACAACAAACACGATAAAGGCTGTCATAGCTAATATTGGTGCACCCTGGTTGTCCGGGAGAAGATAGAATTGGGTTTATTGTAAACGGATATTATGTTTACATGCAACAACACAAAAGCGAATAGCGAGTATCCAGAATATTAACAGGATATTGATGTGCAAGCACTCTCTGTCACCTTCAATCAAATGTTCTCTATTGCAGCATGGGCACGGCTCTCTGCACTCTGTTCGGTGATGCTAACAAAACTGCAAAGTCATTTTCAGAGGCAATGAGCCACAGCAGAACAGACCCTGGATCGCTCTTACTCTGTGCGACAGAGTCCCGAACTCTTAAGTCTTTTACACAACATTTGACTTTTAACATTGATCTCCCTTTAGAATGGATATTAACAATAAATCATTTTTAGCTGGGTGGCAGCAGGCAGAGGCGGTGTGTGGCTTGAGGCGAGGTCATCTTAATCTTTCAAAATAGAGGTATTCAGCTAAACTCCTGTCAATGGTAGTGACAAAGCGAGATTTTGTAATAGTAAAGTTAATCACCATCTTCAACTCATGGTAATTTTTCAAGGTTTTTCTGCTTTTCTGCTACAGAAAGCATATTTGTCCCTAATTGATCTTCTCATCACCCGTTGATCCCTGTGATACAGCAGTGTTGTCTCCTTTCAATGTTGGCTCATCTCAAAGTAAATTCATCCCTGCTGAGCAAACACTATATTTCTATGACTCATTTACTTGTCAGGGACAGGAGAGGAGAGAGAGAGAGGAGAAATAAAGACAAGTGAAGGAAGGAAATAGTGGCATGGGGAAAGAGAAAGGAAGAGGTGGGAAGCTGGAGGAAACAGTAAGCGAGGGAGGGGTATGAGAAAAGGATGGAGGAGAGAGGAGCTGGAGCTGAACATTGTTAGACTAAATGAGGTCAAGACCTTGAGATACACTGAATCTCAAGTAGTTGCCCACATTTGCAGCTCGCTATGTGTGTTCACGTGCTTGTGTATAGCTGTGTGTGTCTGTGTAGTCAATAGAATACCAACTGGTCAATGTCATTTTTCCTTAAATCATATTTGAGCAATAAGGCACTCATATTTGGGATAATATTTTAGTTATATAAATATAAACACATATACCTCCATCACTATCTGCCTGTCTCTTCCTCTTCCATTTCTTTTCTCTCTCTCTCTGTCTCTCTCCCCCCTGTGTCATTGCGAGGTAATAAGGTCACTAAAATGCTGACCTAAGTTGACGATACCTTCCCTGCATCTTTGCTCCAATCAGCGCTGCCAGTCGCCTTGAAACAGTCAGCCAATGAAGAAGCAGATCGAGAACAAGGTGTTCTGCTAATGGACTGCTATATCACTGTCTAAAACACTGCGCGCACACACACACACACACACACACACACACACACACACACACAGGCGTTTAATGCAATCTTTTTTGGTAACAATTACAGCACACAGCAGAGCAGCACTGTAGCCCCTTTTCAATAGTTCAATCTGCAGCCCGTTATTGTTTTCAGGTTTGTGAATGGCCTCAAACAGATGTGAGACCATGAGGCAGAACAATGTGAGGAATACCTCTGTGTTTTTTTGATTTACAAGCAACCGACAAAGCCTCGTCAGAGTGGTGGCAGTGGTTTCATTTTTTGATGATAGCGACAAATATGGGACTATCTGCCCCGACAGCCATCAATACCAAAGCAACAGAGGGAGATGAAAGCGCGGTTTCAGTGATCTAATCTTCCTTAGGATTTACCACAACCCCACTAACAGAACAAGATTTGACAATTCTTTATTTATTTCTGTTTGGATATAAGATGTTTTAAGCAATGTCAGTGCAGCTCTAAGCATGTATATTTGTCATTGAAGGCATGAACATTCTGCGTGTGTGTGTGTGTGTGTGTGTGTGTGTGTGTGTGTGTGTGTGTGTGTGTGTGTGTGTGTGTGTGTGTGTGTGTATGTGTACCGACTGATTCAAGTGCTCTATTTTGGAGCAAAATACCACAGTGCTGTTCTGCTCCACTTACACCAACACCTGTTTTCTCTGTCTGTTCCAACTAATTGTTTAGTGTCCATGTTTTCTCTATCTATCTATCTATCTATCTATCTATCTATCTATCTATCTATCTATCTATCTATCTATCTATCTGTCTATCTATCTATCTATCTACCTATCTATCTATCTGTCTATCTATCTGTCTATCTATCTGTCTATCTGTCTATCTATCCTCTATCACAATATATCTATCCATCATCTATCTGTCTATCTGTCACATCTATCTGTGCTCTGTCTATCTATCTATCTGTCTATCTATCTATCTATCTTATCTACCTATCTATCTATCTATCTGTCTATATCATCTATCTGTCTATCTGTCTATCTATCTATCTATCTCTGTATCTCTGTCTATCTATATCTATCTATATCTATCTGTCTATCTGTATCCTATCTATCTATCTATCTATATATTTTACACAAAAAATGATCCTCTTTTGTTTCTGCTTTCTTTGTCTCTAGTTGTTAGGGGTTTATCTCGCCTGCTCGTGGTCAAGCTCATTTCTGAAGAGGAGGATGGCTGTAAGTGCACAATCATACACCTCACTAACATACATGTATATTTTGCAAATGACCCTACGATCTTGCAAAAACAACAGCAATGTTCATGGATTGTAGCGTAGAGCTAGTTAGTCCTAGTATTTTAACCTCATTCATTTTAACCCTGACTGGCTTCTCAGCTTGTTGTTATCTCCTTGGTATTACTATAGGAAGCTAGCAGGGCATGCTAACAGTTGCCGCTCATGTTAGAGCAAATAAACACACTGTTTAGTCCATTAGTGACACTGTTGCTCTTGTGTTTTGTGAATGAATTTGGAATACATTCGTTTAATTGGGTCTTGGTGGTTTAAGTTCATGTGTCTGGTACTTCTGAGCTCAGCAATCAAGTCAAACTTGAGAAACAAATTCATTCTGTTGCTCATGTTTCTCTGCATCCCTCTTTCCTTGCTCGTCCTTTTGTTCATTCTCTCCGTAATAAAGCAGCAGGTTTTGAATGAAACCATCCTGGACTGAAGTCCTTTTCTGGTATTTGGACAGAATTCAATGTGAAACTTGTAGCCTCCAGGCTTCACAGCTGGGCTCATTCATTTACAGTAACACGTGGAGGAGAAAGAGACGAGAGAGAGAGTGGAGGATGAAGAGAACTAGGTAGATTCATGCTAGATCAAAGGTGTCCTTCATTCGTACATCTCCCCCACAAATTTTCACTTTCAAAGACCATCACCAAGCAACAGTCATAACGAAAAACAAAGAGTGGAGGCTCCAAAAGCAACAAAAATATTCACCCATCCATTCACACAGCATTTATCTTCATTCAGTCTTTTATCAATACATCAATTCATCAATACAGACATGTTGATTGGGAAGTGTGCAGTTTTTACAGTAAAAGGCAACACAGACTATAATTTAGTAAGTATTTTGACAGTCAAAACGAATGGCTTTTCAAGTACCAGTAACAGATGAGGAAAATGAGGCAAATCAACATGTTAATTCTGTGATTGTTTTTATTTTAAATGCAGTGTGTGTCAGTGAGCATTAACTTGAATGAGCCCTTTTACCTGAGCACATCGGTTTAGTTATTCCATTAAAGTAGACGCAGCTGTTCGGTGGGAGGATCAATACCCATGCGTGTCTTATTCAACACTGGATTGAGGATGCTGTTTGCTAGCACATAAATATTGATAGGTAGTAAATGCAGACAGGATCAGTGGAAATAGTTTGAGCTGAGAGCAGACAAGGATTTTTCTGCTCGCTTCACCAGCGGATTAGAGATTGATGGAGCAGCAGCTCCTATAAAACTGTAGGTGAGCGCTGGATAAAGACCTGCTTCTGTTTCTAAAGGCTTCTCATGTGACAAACAATCTCTGTGTTCAGTGGGGTCATAGTTAAATATTAAATCATCTGATTGTTAAAGTTAAAGAACAGTTCAGAGTATAAATGCGTTTCAGGGTTAGTTTGAGTTGAGAGTTTTTAACACTGCATTTTAATAAGCGTTATGATGACAGGAAATCTAAAGTGCCACTTGTTCTGTGTCAAAATAATTAATGTCTAAAAGTTATTATTTGGCCTTTTGCTTAACTGTTGTATTTTGGCCCTTGGCTCTCGCTGCTGCACATTCCTGCTTGTTTTGCAACCCGAGAGAGAGTTTGGTAGAACTAAACAACAATTTCAAATGAGACAAAGCAAGGGGAAGACATGGAAAATGCTGATTGTTAAATCACTCTTACTTTTATTGTTACAAATGAAATCTTGCGAGGAAGCCTAAAATTCTAACATTTACTAATTCATTTCTTATTTACAACCCATTCTCTCTGTTAGCTTCTCACTATAAGCGGAGGTTCAACATGAGAACACAATTGTCTGCCAAAGGTGGAACAGTTTTGGTTACTTCACAGCAGAGATGTCGGTAGTTATTATGTTTTTGTCCTTCTTTATTATAATTTTTTTTTTTACAAATTTGAAGTGGGTCACGATGTACAGTTATTTCCTTGCACCAATCAGTGTAGCAACATTTGAATCAAAACATAATGGCAGTTGTGGGGAAGTTTGTTTGCATACTGTCCAAACTATGAATAAGTAATGACTGAGAAACTTTTTTCTTCAACACCAGTCATGAATCTTGTTAATAATAATGTTTTACGTAAAAACCTAAAATTTGAAACCAAGTTTTCAGGGGCTTTAACATAGTCAGACAAATTTCACCTCTATACACCATCAGTTAAACATCTGTTCATCCATTTTCTAAACTCCTTACAGTATGGTCTTAAAAATGGTGTGGAGCTGGAGCCTATCTTAGCAGACCTTGTACAAGAGGTGGTGCACCCCCTGGACAGTCTGTCATAGTGTTAACAGCATGTTGACCATCACATTCACACTCACATTTACACGTGTAGGCAATTCAGAGTTTCCATCCACATAAACCGCATGACTTTGGACTGTGGGAGGAAACAAGAACACACAGAGGGAACCCACACAGACATGTGGAAAACATTCACACTCCACACAGATGAGCGATAATAAGCTACATGAGTCATTTTCACACTTCTTCTCAGAGGACAAATGTTATCAGAGGGAATCAGGATTCAAATTGAGGTTTCAGGCCACTAATAAGGCTTAATGAATATGTACGCAACGGCGGCGTCGCGTCACATGCACCATTTTAAGTAACAAAAAAAAAAAGATAATTTTCTCCAGAATAATTTTGGGATCCATTGTAATCTTCATGTTGCCGAGCCTTAAGTCCTGAATGTGGCTGTGGAAGGCGCCGTATGATAGTAAGTCTGGAGACTAAACAGCCAGTCAGGGAGCTTTGTGAGGAAAAGTGCGCTTGGGTGAAGCTAATACTGAGAGGACCAATAAAAGATTTTGAGTTGCTGAAAGCTAATTACTCTGATAGTGATTGCTGCATGTGTGTGTGTGCATGTGTGTGTGTGTGTGTGTGTGTGGTGGTGAGATTAATCATTACAGTCAGTCTTATCTGTCTCACAGCCACTCAAATGTGTCAGACAGATTCTTGTCAAACATCCTAATAAGCCACATGAATAACACACCACCTTAAGATTATAAAGAAATCTTCGTACCATCGGTCATTCTGTAGTGGATGTGTTTTGGATCTTATGTCAATAGCAAACATTCACAACTGAAACATAACAGAACACCAGAGTAATGTAAATAATTTGACTATGTAGACATCCAGGAAGTCTCCAGTTTACTGTTTTGCTGCTTGTGCCTCGTAAAATTTTACAGATCAACTGCAGTTTCTGGTCACTGGAGACTTGTTCATGTTCTTATATTGCTCATTGGATAGTCCTGAGCCTATGAATAACATATCCAGGGTGATTTTAAATTGGGCCACTGTAGCTTGATAGGCGGCACACTGACAGGTTAGGGGCTCAGCTATCTTAATGTTCAAAGGGTCGTGTACGGCAGAAACTCTGCTGAGACTATTTGACTGCAGCATGAATCAACAGAAACCCTTACCATTCACACCAGGCCATTCTTCCACAAAAAGGATCCGCACAGAGAAGGGCGCATCAAATGAGCAATGGCTCTGCATTGTCTGTCTGAACAACAATAATGAGCCGAATGATCATAAGAAATATCACCGTGTGCAGCCATCCCAGGAATACTGCTTTGATGAACAAAGAAGATCATCTGTTGTCCCATTGCGTGGTATAATCATAATTTCGTACATACATTAGGAGGATTAACGGAGGTGTGAAAAGCTCACAGCTAAGATGGTGACTTATGCTGTTTTAAAACACAAGTCCAGCAAAATTAAAAGCAACACAATGTAACTTTTGATGAGCAGCAGTAGCAGCTGCAACTACAAGTGAAGCCAATTATGGGGCCAGAAACATTAAATTCTGTTGGGCTCCCAAGACCAAGCGGTTTCAGATATGGAAAGCAGCATATGAAAGAAAGAATCCTAGCTAGCGTCTTCGTGTGTGACACAGTACCGTAAAGTGTTACATGAAGTGTTCACGCATGCAAAATCACGCGCTAGCAGCAGGAGATGCGTACCCAAGTTACATGAGTGTGAGAACCAGATGTTCAGGCGTTGAGGTGCAGAGTGGGAATGAAGAGACAACAAACAAATGTATTCAATGATGTCAAATGTCAAACTATTCCTTTAAAACCATCATTTCAACAGCTTTTTAATCTATGTCATTTATTGTGTTTTTGTCATACCCAAACTAATCAGTGTGATCTGCGCATTTGTTGAAATACAAATTGCCTGGCTGTGTTGGCTCAACAGTTTTGGACTTAGCTGCTTTCGCGCACCTTATTGCGGACTTAAGGCAAACTTATAGCTACTTTCATCTCTGCGGTGACAGCCAGATTCCATTGTGCCAATGTTATGAAATCTTACTGAATAAATGAAAATGCTGCTGATCAAAGACGGAAGTACCCTTTTATGAGCTCTCCAACATCAAGTAAGAGAATATCATGGCTTCCTCTCTTCAAAAAGTCCAGGCTCTCTGCCTCAGTCTGAAAGCAACCACCTGCTAGCGCTCCTCCAGCCCGAGTCTGTGGAGCTATCCCTACCGAGTAATTTAGGAGTTAAAGAGTATTCTCAAGGCATAAATATATCGCTTTCGTAGTCTTAGTCTTCCTCTAAAAATAAATTAGATTTGCATCACAGGATTTTCCATACGGTTGAGGCCCGATTTTCACTCAAAACAGTTTCATGCCTACAATTCCGTTAAGGCAGTGATAGAGGTGGTGTTTGTTGTACAAAATGTACTGTTGAGATCTCTGTAGGTGTAGGAAACCTAATGCAGTGAATCATCTGTGGTGGGAGGTTCCCAGTTGAGCATATGTTTTCTCTAATTGATATTTTTTTTTGTTTGTGTGTTTTTTTGTGCAGTTGATTTTATAGGAGGGTTCGACTCGTACGGTTATCAGGGGCCTCAGAAGACCTCCCACCTCCAACTACAGCCCATATACATGTAAGTATATGCGTATTTATCTACATGTCTGTCCATAGTCTTTGTTGCTTAACACTTCAGTGAATGTCAAAGAAAAATACAGTTTGTGTTCCTTGCTGTCTTGAGCTCTTCCTAAGCAAATAGGCTTTAGATTTTGCAAGTAGGTGGCTGACCAGGTCTCACCCTCTTAAATTCAGCCCATATCAACAACCAAACTGTATCAACAAGACTGTCATTTATCGTAGGTCTCATCCAGTTATCACAGTTGTGGCGCTTTTATCACTCCTCACGAGCTGCAAATGAGGTGGGTATGTGATGAAAGCAGTTGTATCCTTGATGTCATTCATGCTGCAGCTGTTTATCATAATTAGCCGTGAACTGTTTCACCCACAGTGAATGGGAAAGGCATCCTCAGAGGACTATTGTTGTGTTATAAAATGGAATCTGTTGTTTTGGAAGCTTTTATTTTGTATCTAGATGGTGATTTCCTGAGACTCAAGCCGTAGTTCCATTTTCAGCAACATCCTCAGCTGTTCTTGGTCTAAGAGCCAATAGGTTAACATAAAATGAGTCTGGTCGAGCTTGAACAGCCCAACATCAATCTCACGGTCTCACTTTATCCTTTGGGCGTAAACAATACAACAAAAGCTTCACCACTGTAACAAACAAGAGACAGAATAATGGTGATTCCACTGATGTGCAGCGACAGGTTATCAATAACTGTTTTTTATTAGAAAGAAGAGCTGGAGCAGATTGATGAGAGATACAGGCCGGACAGGGAGGATGGATGGACAAGAGAGGTGAGATCAAGATGGGCGAGAGAGAGCAGTAGAGGAAAGAGAGGAGGATGAGAAACAGGTGATGGATGAACATGGGACTAAACAAAGAAGAAAGGCAATGAGGGCCATTCTGTAGTTTATATGTCCCCGTGGAAATGCTGAATCATAAATCATCAACCCCCAAGATATAATAAAAGCTGCAAACACAAACACACTCACACAAAAGAGTAGGAGAATGAATACACATATCTGCTGTATGCACAGATGCTACACTTTTATACTCAAACACTGTGCACTGTACACACACAAACATCCTGACTTTACTGTGAATGTGCTGATAGACAACTTGTGCTTGTACACACGGTAATGTACACATACATGTGCACACACATACACACCACGTGCACACACACACACACACACACACACACACACACACACACACACACACACACACAAGCATCATCAATATACTATCATTGTTTTCCCACACAGCTGTTGTCCACTTCACTTTGGTGTTTATTGAAGCCAGCTGAGGACCAATAAAATATCAGCTGTACCCCATGAAATCTCTCCCTCCTCCTGCCTTGTAAGACACACGCAACCACCCACCCGCTCACCCCACACACACACTAGTAACTTTACAATACCGCCTCCAGACTTTTGTAGAAATATGCATTTCTTTGCAAAGAAAAACCCTTAGATCAACTGCTGTTGACACTCTACAAAATGTGTTACCTGTGCATTGCTGCAATGAGAGTAAAAGAAATGTATATTTCAAAGCATCATAACACGCTAAATGATTCTACTACTACTGATAATAATAATATACCAGATTAAACTATGTAATATAATAGTAAAAATCTTTTATTAATTTTTAAATTCATCTTTTAAATTCAGTTTCTGAACTTTTTGTTAACCTTATGATTAACCTTGATTGCATTATTAGATAGTTTGTTCAGTTGAAAGCTCAAAACATCATAAAGCAGGAATAAAGGAAAAATTTCCTCAGGAACCCGGGACACTGAAACAGGGCCATTTGGTATCGGTACTATGGCAAGGAGTATATTTGTGAATGTGTATTAAAGCTGTTGCTAATAGTTCAGTTAAGTGCAATTATGCAACTTTGGCTGAGAGAACTCATTGAGGATTCAAGCTTGTGGGATAGCGTTAAATGCTAAACCACAACTACTACTACAACTACTACTACTTCTCTTGAGCATTTTAGCTAAAAAAGCTCAACTATCGTAAAGTAGTGTAAGTGGAAAAACCATAAGTCAACACACCCAACAATATCCATTATAAAGGATTATTTACATAAAACTTTAACGTTAGCCACTATAAGATACTGGTCTACCAGACCAAATACTGTTATAGCAGGAGTGTATTGAATTGAGAGAAATGGTGCATTTAATCACTCTCAAGATACATTTCATTTGTTGAAACTTAAAGAATATTTCCTCTTTTAAAAAGTTACATAGTCTTACTTTAAATCTCTGTCATTACATATTATATTTTAATGTTGGTGTTTTGGCTACCAAATAAACAATTTTTTTCTTGCTTTCTGATTTTTCTTCTCATGTATGTTTAATATTTTGGTGGGAAAGTATCAGAGCCAGTATTAAACCCATGAGACCTGTCTCTTGGTGTTATTATCTTTCATAAAATACACACAGGACAAGTACTTCTGATGTTCTCATCCAAGCAACATTATGTTGTTCAGTGAATTACTTTATCGAACATAATTGGCCGTGAACTGTTTCACCCACAGTGAATGGGAAGGCATCCTCGAGACTATTGTTGTGTTATAAAATGGAGTCTGTTGTTTTGGAAGCTTTTATTTTGTATCTATAGATGGTGATTTCCTGGGACTCAAGCCATGGATTCCATTTTCAGCAACATCCTCAGCTGTTCTTAGGTCTAAGAGCCAATAGGTTAACATAAAATGAGTCTGAGTCAGGCTTAGACAGCCCCAGCATCAATCTCACGGTCTCCTTTGTCCTTTTAGGCGGCAAGCAATACAGCAAAAGCTACACCATGACAAACAAAGACAGAATAATGGTGATTCCACTGATGTACAGCGACAGGTTATCAATAACTGTTTTATTAGAAAGGCCAGAACCGAATTAGTAGGGGAATACAGGCCGGACAGGGAGGGAGGGATGGATGGTTAAAGAGAAATTGAGATCAAGATGGGCGAGAGAGGCAGTAGAGAAGAGAGAGAGATGAAACAGAGTGATGGATGAAACATGGGACAAACAAGAAGAAAGGCAATAAAGAGGCCATTCTGTAGTTTTTATATGTCCCCCGTGGAAGCCATAACACAGATCATAAATCATCAACCCCCCAAGATAATAACAAAAACACAAACACACTCTTTGAGTAGAATGAGCCACATATCTGCTATGCACACACAGATGCACACATACATACTCAAACACTGTGCACTGTACACACAAACATCTAGGCTTTACTGTGAATGTGCTGATAGACAGCTTGTGTATACATTAAATATACACATACATGTACACACACACATACACACACGTGCACACACACACACACACACACACACACACACACACACACACACACACACACACACTGAAACATCATCAATATACTGTCATTGTTTCCCCAACTGTTGTCCCTTCACTTTGGTGTTTATTAGCTCTGTGGGACCAATAAATATAGCATCAACTGTACCACCCATAGGAAATCTCCCTCCTCCCTGCCTTGTAAGACACCCAACCACCCACCGCTCACACACACACACACACACTAAGTAACTTTACAATACCGCCTCAGACTTTTGGCAGAAATATGCATTTCTTTGCAAAGAAAAACCCTTAGATCAACTTACTGTTGACCTCTACAAATGTGTTACCTCTGTGCATTGCAATGAGGTAAAAGAGATAAGCATATTTCCAAAACATCATAACACATACAAATAAATTCTACTACTACTACTGATAATAATAATATACAGATTAAACTATGTAATATAATAGTAAAATCTTATTAATTTTAAATTCATCTTTTTTTAAATTCAATTTCTGAACTTTTTTATTTACAACATATGATTAACCTTGATTGCATTATTAGATAGTTTGTTCGTTGAAAGCTCCAAAACATCATAAACAGGAATAAAGGAGAAAATTTCCTCAGAACCCAGGACACTGAAACAGGGCCATTTGTTATCAGTGCTGTAGGGTATATTTTGTGAATGTGTGTGAGCTGTGCTAATAGTTCAGTTAAAGTGCAATTATGTACAACTTTTGGCTGAAGAGGCTCAGTGAGGATTCAAGCTGTGGGATGGCGTTAAATGCTAAACCACAGCTACTACTACAACTACTACTACTTCTCTTGAGCATTGGCTAAAAGCTCCAACTATCGTAAAGAAAGTAGTGTAGTGGAAAAAGAGCCATAGTCAACACTAACAATATCCATTATAAAGGATTATTGCACATAAAAGAGCTTTGCTAACGTTAGCCACTATAAGATACTGGTCATACCAGACCAAATACTGTTATAACAGGGTGTATTGAATTGAGAAATGGTGCATTTAATCACTCCTAGAAGATACATTTCATTTTATTGGAAACAGAATGTACTGTTCCTCTTTAAAAAGTTACATAGTCTTACTTTAAATCTGTCATTTACACTGTATAACACTGATGATTGTTTTGGCTACCAAATAAGCAATTTTTTTTTCTTGCTTTCCCACAGTTTTTCTTCTCATATGTTTAATATTTTGGCGGGTGGGGAAAGTATCAGAGAGCCAGTAAACCATGAGACCTGTCTGCAGGTGTTCAATATCTTTCATAAAATACACAGGACAAGTGCTTCTGATGTTCTCATCAGAAAAACGGCGTATGTTGTTCAGTGATTACTTTATCAAAGAGACTAATGATGCAGACAAATGCCTACTTTGTATTTCATCATAAACCTCTTAACCTTTTTGTTTTCGATTATACCTCAAATTTTTCAAGTAGCTTTAAAATTACATAAAACATTATTTTTACAGTGTACATGTTCTGCATGTTTTTAAAACATGCCTTTAAATAATGAACAGTTGCAGTTTCAGAGGTTAACACATTCATTGGCTTTAAATCTGTACTAAAACAGCAAAAGAGTTCTGTCACTATTTTGTGTAAGCCTCTCCTCCTCTTTTCCTCCTCAGGTCTAAATGGCTTGGGATATGCCCAGGGTGCTGCCTTACCAGCCACCCTTAACCCAGCATCCTGCCTTTTACTACTCAACTGTCTTTTAATAAACAACAACTGAAACACAGACAAATGAAGGGATACAGATAACACCAAAATATTCTGCAATTCAACCACAAATCCCCCTAGTACTTGGTCAGAAGGCTTCCCTGATCTGCCTGTCTATTTGTTTTTAATGTGAATTAGGTCAATTTCTGATAGAAACACTAGCCTCATGTGGCTGAATGTAGTAACTGCAGGACATATGTTTGTGAACTCTGAGGCACAATCTGGAGCCAATGACTCGCACTCCTCTTCTGCTGTTGAATATCTGCATTGTGAAGGAAACAAAGGGATGCAAAGAAGCCACAGCTCATTGGTTGTGTTGTGTTTCTTCAGGCTTCGAGTGAGAACTCCTTAGTTTCTGCGGTCAGAGAAGTGTAAACATGGAGCCCTGTTCCTTCATGTTACTGCAGAAATCAGTTGCTTTCTCAAGTGTTGTGGTATCTACAGCTCAAGTGAATATGCCCTGACAAGAAGTTTTAAAAAACCCAGAGACACATCCCTGTACAATAGAGCCTGTTAGAGCAAGTCTCTGGAGACTCTTTTTGCTCATTATTGCCCTGATAGATTAGAAACGGACTTCAACCAAACTGACTAAGCATCTCCTAACAGGCTACCGATCAGGAATGTCAGACTTAATTTTTCTGAATTACTTTATGGTGCATTTGGATGGAGAGAGAGGCTTGATATAAGAATAGGCTGGACTCAAACACGAGTACCATACCTACACATTTACTCTGTTGTTTCATCAAAGACTCACAGATGTTAAATAACAGTGGTATAGATTTATAATATATGACATATGTGCATGTGTACAGGAAGCAGACATTCACACACACACACACACACACAAGAGATGTCACGAGATACACACATGCATACACACACACACACATCACATGCATACATTCCTATAACAGATAGCAACGCGTAACTTTTATACTACTAATGTGAATCTTAATAATGTTTACAATAGGAATTCTGTCTGTCAGACAGAAAGGCTGAACATGTGCAACAGGTAGATGAACAGGCAGACTAGGGGACATAGACAGGAGGCGAGAGAGGAGCACTTTTTAGCTGCAGCATCCCAAAGGCCATGGGGTGTTTTCTTCCATCTTAATACAGACAGGGCAGTTGTTCCAGATGTGTTTCTTTGGTCTCTTGCTGTCTAAATATTTTGTCTTCCATCCAAGACAGACAGGTAGACGAGATAGAGACAGATCATGACAGAGAAAACAACTACAGAAGAGTGATTGAGGTCAGGCAACAGTTTCCCATCCAACCATGTCTTTCAGCAGGCATGTTGTTCTCTTTTTTTTTTTAAATTATATTTTTTTTAAATGCTGGAAGCCAGATAACGTGCCCAATCAGCCTTAATGTCTGCCGCATCCAGCTCTTTTTAATAACAGAAATAGTTCAAAAGCAGCCAGAATCCTCCACAGGCAATGCCTCCATAGAGAGAAAAGACACACCCTTTACAGAAATGACAATCA
Organism: Lates japonicus; assembly: GCA_033238685.1. Lineage (NCBI taxonomy): Eukaryota > Metazoa > Chordata > Actinopteri > Centropomidae > Lates > Lates japonicus. Next base: position 118,452 of record BRZM01000889.1, read on the forward strand.
CAGTCAAAGTGGCCTGAATCTTGTCATGGATTGGCATTTTTGTATCTTTAAAAAAATGTGATGAAAAAGCTGAAAAGTGGGATCAGATCACATGTGGGAACAGAGAAGCCTCTACGTTAGACAATTATTTGATTAGTATTTCTTTTACTATTGTTTATGTATGGCAACTCAAACCACTGGTGAGATGACAAAGCTTGGTGAAAGAAAGGAAAAAGGAAACAACAGAGGCTGACACTGTAAGCATCCACCCTCGCCTGCAGACTAACGAGGACAAAAATGATACCAGAGAAATGCCAGAGACTCAGCAGCTCCCCTCCTTTTCACCTCACTACTCGAATTTTAATGTTGAAAGTGCCAACCGTGTCACCACATAGACGTCTGTGAAGCCTGGTTTCCGAACGCCACAGACTGGGACCAAAAATAATGGGTCTCAGGTTCACTTTTCTCTGGTTCCCAATGTAAGAAAAAAAAAATAGTGAGGATATAACAGATCGAAAAATTCACATTTGCATTCCAGACGGCCAGCAGGTTTCTCTGTTTTATTCTGTCCAGAAAATCGACTGCTCCCTTCTGGAAATGTGGCTGAACATGTTGCATTTGTGTTGCAATCACTGGACCAAAAGTTCGAGGCCTTCTCCGTCTGCTGAGGAGCATTTTTTTAGGGGGGGGGGCAGTGGTTTCTCTTGACATAAGGATGGACTAACAGAGCATTTCCCTCTACAAACTGATCTCAAAGTCCACCTTCTAACCCCTCTCTGCCAGTTATCTTCAGCAGTTTATCTGTTTGTTTTCTTTTTTTTTACAAAACTCTGTGGGTAACATTCAGAGTCCCTGCTCCGCAAGCTCTGCTGACAGTCACTCTGGAGGACAGAGACAACATTTTGTGTGTTTGCATGAGGTGTTTCCAAACTGTTGCATATTTAATCTCATGCTGCGTGTGACTAACTTAGCTACTTAAAGTGGGAACTGTTTGGTTTGTTGAATGCTCCTCAACTCTCTTCAAAGAGTCCTAAATGTGAACTTTGTGATTTTTCTATAAATAACACAGTCTAAAATGTCTGCCAAGTAAAGGAGAAAAATAGCTACTACAATGTAAAACTAAAAATGAAATGTAACTTTGAAACTTCTAGACGTTTTTTAATCACATGTGGCCGTGTTTACTGTTTTTTCTAGTTGACTACTAATGTATGATGTTGTGTACAAGTGGGACTACTATGTTTTATTTCTTCTAATTGTACAGTGTATTTGAAATGAGAGAGTAAGAAGAGAATGGGAGGAAAGAGAATTAGTTGCACTATAGTCTATAATTCTTTCATCAACAGCCTGTCAAGGCTGGAAATTCACTTTCACTTCAGCGCATAATTAACTTTACATTATTAATTTATATTCAAATAGTTAAAATGACACCACATATTGCTTTTTAAAAAATAAAAATGCTGCAGATGAAGTGTCTTTTTGGAAAATTCAAATCAGGAACTGTGAAAAGGGTCACATATCCATTATTTAGAAGCTTAATTGAAAAAGATGGTGGTTGTGTCATTAGCAAATGACACTTCATGAACTGAAAGTGAATTTATTGGTTAATTTATTTGTTTTGATGGAGTCGGATCAATTTAATATTATCTGGCACTTAGGAATCAAGGTCAACCTAAATACCAGTCCATCAGATTTAACAGACTGGAGCAAATGCACGCCGAAACAGAAAGAATTTCAGATATATGACCCAAATATGTATGTGTGTGTGTGAGTGAGTGTGTGTGTGTGTGTGTGTGTGATTGCATGTGTGTCTGGTGTGTGTGTGAGAGAGACTTTGTACCGCAGTATATTGTTTTCTGTGTCATGGTGAACTGAACAGCACTTAACCCAGAACCTGCAGAGCCACAGCCTGCTCTAAACTCAACACAAATTAAAGGAAGAACTCATTAAAGATTGTTAATGAACAGCAGCAATAACAACAGTAATAATATATTTGAAAGTAATAATAATAATAAAGACACGATCCTCATGTCCATTATTTATCTTCAGCGCTGCTTGATCTCATTTAGACTTTGGAACAGTCAATACAGCTTTTGTCTGTAGACCTGAAAATGCTCTTCTGTACATAGAGAGTAAAAAATTTGCAGACAACGCTGGAGCTAAGCCATTATTTTGTTGAATAGTGGCAATAAATATTTAGTCAAGCTGTTGTAAAGTTACATGATCTCTCTCTAATATCTACCTAGTCCATTCTGAAGCTACAGTTGTTGCAAGAGTGTATACATACAGTTAATAATATGGTGCTGAGTAAATGTATCAATAATAAGGGGGAATATGTCTGTTTTTCACAAAATCTGGGAAGAAATTTTGCATTTGCTAAACCGAAGTTAGCACTGTCAGCTTTATAGAAATACAGTCAGAGTGTTTTTACAGTTTAAAGCCCCCTAAAAGTCAAAGTTTAAAGTCTGTTATCTTAAATACTTATTACTAAATAAGCAACCATGTAAGTTTAAGTTAAAAAAAATAATTCTTTAGTTATTATTATTTATTATTATCTTGATTCTAATATCGCTAAACTCTAATTGGTGCTCAGAAGCATGTGACATCACTTGTTGCCAGCTGAACCCCGCCCACTTTAAACTAGTGAGAACACAGATGGAAACACATTTACAGAAACCTCAGCTGAAATAACCCTAACTTTGACAAGAAATGCTGTGTTCATGTAGGAGCCCATCACTTATTTAAAAAGTTGATTGATAAAATACGTTTTCAGGGTCTTTAAGTATTGTCACTGGTATTTGTTCAATTAGTGTAATATGGGCACACATCTGTAAATGGCAAAGAAGTATTATGTCAGTAATTCCAGTGAATGATCATGTAAGAAAATCAAGTGAGAGAAAAGTGAAGGACCCGTGACAGAACCCTGAGGCACTCCACCACTAGCTTAGCTACTTTATGTAGCACGGCACTGTATGTGGTAGAAAGTAAAAAAATCTATTTAGTCTCTGTATTTGCTTTCATTTAATCCTAAATTGATTTAAATGAGCTCAGAGGGTAAGCACAATCATAATACATTAACAAACTACCAATCTGTTTGTACTTCAGTGCAGGAATATGTTGATAACTGCCAGAGGGAAAAAAAACTGTCTTCAATCTTTCTCCGTGGCTCTGGGTTGATTTGTTAATGTTCACCACTGACTGGAACCATCTATGTTGGTTTAACTCCTTCTCTTTTTCTGATGGTTTTCCCACAGGTGACTGACTGTAAATAAACTAGACAGTTGGGAATAAAGTAGACAGTGAAGAAGGAAAGTCTGTAATGTGTACTCTGTTCTCTGATGACATTATTCTGTACTCGGATTATTTATATCTGCTACATTATGCATGCAAATGACATCTTATTCAGAGTCCAAGTTATTCCTTTTGGGGTTGATGGTGTCTTTCTTGTCCAGTATTTCAGTTGTGAAGAAAATACACTTTCTAAAATGACTGAAATAAAGCCAAACCTGCTCTCCACTGAAACAGGATCTTAAAACACAGCTCAGGGCAAAATCCAAACCCTGATCACTTTCTCTTTCAGTTCAGTTCGCACGTCCTGACGGGCCACAGAGTATTTACTTACTCATACGCAGACACACATCCAAAGTCAATGTCTATTGTTCTTTTGCCGAGGAAATAATACCAGTGCTCTAAGGTAAATTCAATGTTTAAATCCCTGAGAATAATAGTGTTTAAGTAAAACATGAAACAAATACCAGAGAGACTAAAAACCTCTGGAGTGTGTTAGACAAATCCTTTTTATAGATGCATTCAGCTGAGTTTATGATAGAGTAAACACTCAAGGCTGGAAGTAATTTAAATATTTATTTAGAGACAGCACACAATACCCACTTTCTGACCTGCTTTAGCATGGAACTACATACTCCTGAAAACGTCTGAAGGGTTTTCTGGCTTTATGTAATAAGCTGAGGCTCGCACTTGTAAAGGCTTTTTAACATTGTTGGCATTCTCCACTAAAACCAATTGGGCACAGCCAGGACAAGCAAACTAATTACCGTGTGGCTTGCGCCCTATGGCATTAATGAGGAATTGTAACAGAGCTAACAACCCATTTTACAGGCGCCCCAGTTAGGTTTATTTGAAAGTTGTGCCAACAGCGCTGAACGAAAAATGTGTCTGTCCAAATTACTTTCATTCTTTAGTGTTCAAGTGTCACTTTTGCCATCAAAATGAAATGAACTCTGGTTAAATGGGGACTTTATGGAGATGAGAACTGCATGTGTGATGCCAGGAACAGTGATAGATCTACAACCTTTCAGATACTGTGCAGTCTGCAACTAACCAGCTGCTATTATTACCACTAGTAATGATAATAACAGTGAAAATAATTATAGCAAAATGTGATTTCTTGTGTCATCATGATCATTTTTTCTAATAGATGAACACAACTTAAGCTGATGGATTCAGTGTCAAGTGCTCAAGGTCAGTGGCTGGACAGATGTGCACATGTGTGCTTGAACCAGCAACCACTGACTGAAAGGCTTTGTTCCTGTCCATTATACCACCAGTAACAGCACAAACTTATCAAGTATGGTTTTACTGATGTGATGCCACCATAACCAGGCGCAGCAAATACTGCATCACTGAGCTGCAGAACTGCAGTTCCAGTCCTACCTGCACCACCTATTGGCAACAAAGCCAACAGGAGAAGGTTGAATTTCATATGAAACTGGATGTGCACCATGTACAGGCAAATGAACTCAGTTTGTGTAGTCTGTACACTTGAGTGGTCTAACTACAGTTTAGTTTTGCTTAGAGTTGTTTGTGTTTCAATTTTTATATGTTAAAAGAGCCTGAAGTTTCATCGTTTTATTGACCTTGGAAAGAGTATAAACAATTCAAAGTCAAGGTCCACTTACTAGCATCTTTCAGAACTTACAAGTTCATCTCATGGTCTTCATCAGTGGGTAGAGTTTGTTCAGTTTACTGTTTACAGGTAGTGAGCTCCAGCAAACAGTAGCCTACTGTACTGTGCTGCCCTGTACACATCTCCATGATAACAAATTGTTTGAATTATTAATAACATACTATTAATAAAACACGTGTTTTATGTAAGAGACAATCATTACTTTGCCATCAACATAGTCAGATTAACGTACAGAGGCCCGGGGACAGAAAGGGGTCGCTGGTCCCTGTAGTCGCGCTCTCAGTGCAGTGTGAACAGGCCCAGGGATTCTGTAGACCCGCGTCAGCTGCGTTCTGTGCTCGGTTCCAGTCTAATCCGGCCTTGGCCACACTACAGCTGTGCAACCACTGTGATATTTGCCTGTGCGCTCGTGCCCATCTGCCAGGGCTTCAGTCCACCACTAGGCTTCCCCTCGGCCTATCGCTGCTCTCCCGCATGCTGACGACGAGACCCGGAAGCATCGAGCTGCCTGCTTTGTTTTGTTTTGGTAGTAGGAGTTGTATAAGAGAGAGACAGGCAGAGGTCCGTCCGGTGGGGGAAAACCGCTCGCCAGATGGGGAGAGCCAAACCGGGGATGGAAGATGACGGACCGATAGCTGACGCCTGTAAAATGCCGAGTTTTATCAGTAGTTTCGAGGATGGGAGGGTGAGACTGTCCCGCAACCTTCCGACGGAAACTTCCCTTGCAGACAGTAAAGTTGAGCGGCCGGTCAGAGATTTAAACCGACGTGTCACCAGGTCGAAGTCTCGGCTATCGCTCGACGGGGGAGAGGGGGAGTCGGAGGAGAGGAGCGGCGAGGAGGAGGAGAGGGATGCGGAGGGCAACAACAACAACAACTGCAACGGCGGCGGAGAGAGAAGGAGGGCGAGCGCTGTCGAGATTTTGAGGAGGAATTTCGGGGTCTCAAAGTCTCCCTCTCTCCGTTTAAGTACGAGCAGTCGGATGCAGTGCGGCGCCGAGCATGAAAACCACCAGGGAAACGTTAACAACGACGTTACTAACGGTCATGGAAGTGAATGTGGCGACTGTGAAAAGTCGGACCGAGAAACGGGCGAAGCCGGGAACAAAAACGAGCCAACATTGAGCGAGTTAACGACCTCGGACGCACATGTAGTTCAGTGCCATCATATGTGTGACAGTGACAGCAACTCAGTAAGTTTAGACGAGTCTTTCAGCGTCAAAGAACACGTCTACTGCACTGTTTACTGCATCGCCAACGACAGTCACCGAAAAGACGTTGAAATCGTAAACCGTTACGATGAAACGGTCGCGTCCGACGCACCAGAAATGGACTCGGAGACGGGACGGGAAGCGGGTTCGAGTCCCGAGCCGACATTGTATACGCTGGACGACCTGGTGGACCCTTTCGGGGACATATCCCATCAGCTGTACAGGGAGCAGGCCGGTGCGGAGAGTGCGCTGCAGAGTTGCCGGGTGTGCCTGGAAGACAAAACCATCGCACCCCTGCCCTGCTGCAGGAAGGCCGTGTGCGATGAGTGTCTGAAACTCTACGTCAGCTCCCAGGTTGGTGGGTGGGTGGGTGGTGGTGGTGGTGGTGGGGGGGGGAGAGATTGGACGATATAGTGCTGCAGGGTGGCCAAGTGATGACTATGAGCCTGTCCCAGAACCAGGCACTGCTGGATCAGTCAGCAGCTGCTTGAAGTGTCCTTGAGCAGCTGTAACTCACACAAACCATCTTCTTTGTCACACTTGTGTTATCTTATTTACCCCAAGGCAGGGGCATGGCTACAAATTCTGGGAACTGTGGAAAAATACTCTGATCCCTCCTCAGCAAGCTGACCCCACATATCTCAAATGCTTCAGAAAAATATCTGGATTAAGAGTCTTAATGACCTCTCCATTGTTAATTAGGACAAAGTTTTATGTAATTATTACTAAAATGTCACAGCTCAGCAGCTGCAGGTCTCCTCATCTTGTGATAACAACAATTTTTCTGTGAATCTGGGTCACTGACACATCTCGCACTAAAACTGGGACCTGGGCAGGAATGCTTTTCACAATAGCAGACTTTGTTTGGCTTATTAAGAAGAATTTTCTTCTCCAAGGCTCACCTATTTAAGGACGACTCCACACTCAGACAGAGTACTTGTATTCTGTTGTACAGTATTAGTCCGTTTACCATCCAGCAAAGCTCAAGTGTGCACTTCAGCTTGGCTCTCCTTCCACTACATTGTTTCCTAAGCCTCCCAAAGTGCCTTTTGTGTATGACAAAAAATATGCCTGAGCATCCCAGCAGTGTGTTTTAGGTGTACACAGAGAGAGCAACACCTAAGTGAAGTAATTTTTTAAGTCAGTCAAAACAGAGTCACAATAAGGACACAACATGCCCTGTGGCTACAATGCATTCCAGTTGAATTAGTTTACTGGGGAGGTACTCAGCAGCTGCTTCTACAAGGGATTTCTCCCTGTAGG